>JASDQU010436441.1:76860-89352 GCA_032191745.1 Picea mariana | reverse complement strand
GTCCACACTATCATTGTTTATCATTGTTTCTATCTACACGTGTTCCTATGTGGGAATGATTGTGCATGTTTTTTTGTGTTGTATTAGTCTGATACTTTAAGTTCATGATTGTTGATATTCACTATATCCCTTACTTGATTCCTATTATCTAATTTACATATATCTTAAAACACTAGTGAACCAAAGGAGTCTATCTATATTTTTTATTTTTTAAGATGGTGCAGGATTCAAGTGAGAGTACCTATGTTGTTCAAATATTAAGAAAAGAGAAACTGAGTAGGTAGGAAATGATAGGATCCCCTAGAATACCCAAGGGAACTAGAGATTTTTTGTGGATATTTATTTTAGTGGTCAACAACCTTCTACTCAAAGCTTATTTCTAGGTTGAATATATATATATATATATATATATATATATATATATATATATATATATATAGAGAGAGAGAGAGAGAGAGAGAGAGAGAGAGATTAACCATTTTAGAGTGTATAATGAAAATAGTGTTGGGTTATGTCCATAATATTTAATCTGTCTTGGGAATTAGGACTCCTATAGTGAGACATGCCTTGTTAAATCTGCACTAAAATTAATAATATTACATTTTCTAATAGGCCATTGGTGCTTTATTGATAAAAATATTGTATGCAAGGCTTTCCATGCATTGGCCCCCATATAATGGGGATGTACCAAATGTTGTTAAACACATTGGATTTGGATAAGTTTTCTTCAACCAACAAAGTTTCAAAAAATGCAACAAGAAATGCAAAAACTTTGCATCCACTATTGTAATCGATATGGACAAGACCAATAAAAATAATAATGGGATTTCGATATTGATTTCACATACATGTGGAAACAATAATCCATAGTTCCCTCGATAGTATTGGGAAATGGGAGAGGGAGAGAAGATATAATTATTACACACAAATATTGTGCGTGAGCTCTTTATTAAACTATTAAATAGAGTACATATAAATACAACAATAATAGTCTCAATATAGGAGAACTACCTTGATTTCATGATCTACTTGGTTGAGAAAATATCTCAACCTCACACCAATCTAGGAAGCTAACTAGTTGGAAAGAATATCACAAACCAAATAGGCCTCAACAACCTCCTCAAAGCTAGGAAAAGATTCTTCATAGAGACTAGAACTTTACCAAATAATGACCAATAAACTCAATAATTAAATATGATCACAAATAAGACAAGTGGGAGTTACATATACCAACACTCCCCTTAATGACTACTTGTCTTTAGAATCATCAGGTTAGGTCTTCATCATCACCGATTCTTCTGAATCAAAGCATCTCATGATCAACAATGTCTATGTCTGGTCCAACCTAGTACATTCTCTTCATACCTTGATCATGCATCAACAAACTGCCAAAGTCCATATAAAGAGACAACCATCCACCAGAATGCATGGATCATCAACCATTGGTTTAGTAGGATGTCCTTCAGGTACATGGTTCATTCAACGTCTTGATGAAATCCCCCTAAATGTAAATCTCATGGTTTCTAGGAACCTCCTAGATTTCATTCATAAATCATGCAGCCAACCTATGAGATGGATACTCTAGGTGTTAAATAACTCTACAATAGAGGTTTCTTCACTAAAAATCAATAGGGATACGTGATAAAGGGGTATGCATTCCTAGTCAGGTCTTACATCAATAATTCCCTTTACATGTTACATAGATATAGGTACATACATTACATACTCAATCTCATGAAGATACCAAGTACATAATCAAACATTTCAAGGACCAATACATCATATCAATAAATATTACATCAAAGACTTGCTACAAAAAAATGTGTGACTCGTATAAAAAAATGGTCTCGAGTTTGTTTTATTCCACACAAATCGCACAATTTACCTTGTTTGTCCATGACCATTTCACTTTTGTCGCTTCTACATGACTGTTTCTGCCATGTGACTGCCATTGTCACCAACTTCCCTTAGAGTAAACTATATGTTGTTATCCATAACAACATATTCGTTCTTCCTTCTTATCATTCCAACTAAAACTTATGTTTGTTATCAAATCATGGTTTCTCCAGTGAGAACAATACAACACACTTCCATCTTAGAACAAAAAAAATGTAGTTTAACCTTCCTTTCCAATTACCAAACCATTTACCACGTAGACTAAGGAATGTTTATACATCGCAAGATATTACCAAGAAGGACTTCAACTCATCAGCAAGAGATAATATCATCTTCATCCTCTACAATTGTTCACATGTTTGGAGTATTCATCTATGTCTTTGACCTTTGGACCTTCAATGTCACTGTCACTTCATTGTCTTGGATTCACTTGTGAATTTTTAGAGTAGATAATTCTAACAAAACCACTACATTCATATTGAGTTAGATACACTCAATGCAAATGATACTAATTCCAAGACATATACTCGCACTTCTTTGGAGTTTCCACACTTTTACAGGAAATTGTTAGATTGGTCAAATCTAACGATGTATCACACATTGAACTGACCAGACTCAACATGTTTCTCATCACAGCTAAAAAGAAATTTAAGAGACATGATTAATTTTATCATGGCCAAGGATTTTCACAATCAAATTTATGGATCCTTTATTAGCATCTGAGTTTCCTTGACATCTCCAAACATTCTATCAAATTGTTTAACAAAAAAAATTAATATTCGATAAAAAAACTATGTAACCTGATTGTAGGAAAACTTTGGGCTCCTTTCCAGTCACCATGATGGTCCTTGTGACCTTTTCCATCGGTCCCCTTCTCAGCATCACGACCTACTTATAATTCACAACTGTGTCTACAGATTCATAATCTGGTGTCAATCTCACACAAGAGCATGTTCATCAACTTTTGTAATGCCCATCATAGCAATGCTCCTTATCTTCAAACAACAAGTAGAAAATTGGTTCCCTTCAACAATAGGCACAAACCAATCTTTGGTGGCTCTATTCTGTGCAAATAAATGGCTCAAATATCCTTATGTGCACATACTTTGGAAGATCAACTTCATCCATCCAGGTGAATAGTGGCACCCATAAAATTCCCCACATGAATTGTTTCTCTATAGTAGCAACAACAATTTCATATTCAAAAGGGAATTCACAAATGACTCAGATATTACACATATTTCATTTTAGAATATTTCTATACCCTTTGCAAATATAGCTACTCAATATTTGTATATTTTGCATGTCTATAAGAAGATTGATGTTCAAATCGTAACCATCTAGTTTGATGAGAAACCTGGGATCTGATACCATCTGGGGAAATGGGAGAGGGAGATTAGATATAATTATTACACACAAAAATTTTGTGTGAGCGCTCTATTAAACTATGAAATATAGTACATATAAATAAAACAATCATAGTTTTAAGGTAGGAGAACTAACTTGATTTCATGATCTACTTGGTTGACAAAATATATCAACCTCACATCAATCTAGGAAGCTAACTAGTTGGAGAGAATCTCTCAAACCAACTAGGCCTCAACAACCTCCTAAAATCTAGGAACAAACTCCTTCTTGTGTAGACTAGAACTCTACCTAATAATGACCAATAAACTCAATAATTAAATATGATCACAACTAAGACAAGTGGGAGTTACATATCCCAACATATAGAAATGTTATCTTGATATATAATGTGTTACGAAAATAAAAAAACATAATCCAACTAGAGGCTCGAGGAAAAATATCAAAACCAAGATATTTCTACATATGTAGATTCATTTCACAATATAAAGAAACACCGCAAAAATTGAAATTGAAAACACCAAGAGACTAAAAGAATATTTTGGTGGCATACCTCATCTACAAGGATACGTGAGAAATTGAAATAAACACAATGAAGAATTGAAAGAACAATCTTTAGAAAGCCAATATTGTACATAGGTTTAGTTAGCTCTAGATTCCAAAAGTGACCAAGTGTATGTAACAGGTTATAAATATTGTGTAGTTGGGTGGAATGTTTTTGTATGTCAATTTGTATACTTCATGTTAATTCCTATCATATGTGGGAATTGATTAAAGTTTGATAGAACTAGACTATTTTGTTTTCATACTACTAAAAAGGAACTATTATTTGATTACATATTGTTTTTTTACTCACTTTGTCATGTCTATCCATCACACAATGATGAATGAAAGCCACCAATTAATGCTCACAATTTCCATTTTGAATAAGATTTATACGATTAAACTACAAAATTCCTTTCGCATGACAAAACTAGTCGAGGAAGTGAAATTATAGAAGAACTCATTCTACTAATTTGGAAGCAACTAATAAAGACATTCATAGTTCGATCTTAACAATAATATCAATTAAAATTTTAGTAAAATTTGAACAAATTGCTAAGAAATTGAACAAGTATGGTTCATAATTGTTGTTGATGTTTTGGCAGTTGCGGGAGGATCTTTCCCTCCTAGATGAACTTTATTAGATGCAGAGAAGATTCTAGAAGAAAGGGATCCATTGAACAAATATTGAAATACCCTATAAGAGAAGTCGACCCAGAAGAATGTAAAGTAATAATGAAAAGACACATGTCCAGAGAAGAAGTTGGCCTAGTCTAGTGGCCAGGAAGACTATAAATAGAGGACATTTTGGATCATTTTTTCACTCACTCACACTCTCCCAACTACACATAAGCAAGGCGCAAGATTGGAGGAGGTGACGCAGTAGCTACAACTGCACAATTTATTCTTGTTCAGTCTTTTGGTATCTCTCTCTTATGTGTTACTCCTTGAGGAGGTGTGTTATCTTGGTATAATGCTGCTACTGCAGTTGTGGTGGTATTTCTGGTTGATCTATCCTTTATGTTAGGGTTTATCTGATTGGACTTTCTTTGTGAACATAATATATCTAAGAAAGGTTGTTGGGTTTTTCCCCCATTTGGGGTTTTCCTGGGATAAACCTCTTGTTCTTTTTTCTCTCGTGTTTATGTTGCTACTAATTAGTACATGATATATATGTTAATGATAATGAAGTAAAATAACACTAGTAACACTAATGCTTTTTAAATAAGGAAAACACAACATTGTATCAGAGTTGGTTACGTTCAGAAAAGTTTAACCACTGGAAGGAAGATCGGTACAATGACACCTTGCAGCACCCTACAGTTGCAATACCTGGCCAAGATCATTAATAAATTTCCCAAGGACATTGAGGATAATTATTGTACATAGAAGTGCACCCTAACATAGCTCAGCCCTAAAACCCTAAGCGTGCAGTTTGGTGAAGTTTGAAAAATCGATGTTTTTCTGCTAGGGTTTCTACCTGTGAAAAATTTCTACCAGTATGAGAGTAGAAGACAGATTTTATGGAGCATATAACTTCAGATCTTGGAAGCAAAGAGTTCTCCTTATTCTAGAAGAGAATGAATTATTGGATCACGTCATGAAGATTCTTCTAGAACCCGAAGATAAAGAAGCAAAGGAAAATTTCAAGAAGAATGAGGTCAAGGCCAAGAGGATCTTGATAGATTCAATCAAGGATCACCTAATACCCAATGTATCAGAACTGAAGACATCGAAGGAGATGTTTGATTCCCTAACCAGATTTTATGAAAGTAAGAATACCCTTCAAAAGCTTACTTTAAGGAATCAACTCAAAAACGTGACAATGAACAAGTCAGAAATAGTGGTCAACTATTTTATGAAGATATCACAGATCAAGGGTCATTTAGTAGCTATTGGAGACCCAGTAGAAGATGCTAAACTTATGACCACCACACTCAATGGATTCCCTCCCTCATGGGACCCATTTGTCCAAGGAATTTGTGCAAGAAGGAGATTTCCCAAGTTTGACAAGTTATGGTCAGATTTCACTCAAGAGGAATATAGGCTGATATCCAAGACACAAAAGACTAATGAGGATGAAAATAAATCACTTTTTTTTATAAGTAAGTATTTTTATAAAAATCCTTTAAGCACCAAAAATTACAACATTGCCATGTCTATCTGAGGACTCTAGTTACTGAATTTCCCCAGGGGGAAACCAATTCATCCAACCTCCCAAGTCAAAAACTAGTGTTTCAGATAACCAATCAGATAACATAATTGAGCAACTAGAGAGGAATCACCCTGTGGGGAAACCGATTCGCCCAGGCTTCTAGACCCCGTTAGCACTCTGTAATTTGCCCAAGGTTGTGAAGGCAGTCACATAGGCAACATCAAAAACCACTTTGAGTCTTGGATCTAGCCCTCCAAGACTCAGAGAGGGATCTCTCTATGTGATATAGATTTATTTGAATAGATATTAGTCTAGCTAATGGGTTCAGAGTTTGGATTTCGAATTGGTAGGGTCAGAGAAAAAGGAACCATGGGCATTGGAGTCGCAATCTAAAGCTCAATCAAAAACAAGTTCTAAAGACAGCCATACAGGGCAAGGTAGACACTCTTGTTGGATTCTTTGAATTTGATTTTGGATTTAGAGGAGCAAGATGAGAGGACCAGGCAATGACAAGGAAATCAATAATCCTTAAATTAACCTTTGAGGAGAAAACATTGACAATTATGTGAAATCCAGAAACAGAGTGTATGTCTCAAAAAATTCTATTCTTCGAACTTGTTTTCATAATCTAGAGTATGAATAACTTAAGAAATACAGTGACTAAGGAAAACGTCACCACCAAAAATGACACATGAATCTTGTAGTTGTTGTGACTGTATTATTGAATTGATGAAAATACAAAAAGCTCAGTGAGTTGTTTTACCAAAAACAATCAATCATGGTCCCCTGACTGATCAACCTCTTTTCAACATTTGAATCACTACAATTTATAAAATAAACTCTCCCTAGGATTAGGAGGTCAGATTCAACCACCTCGGCCAAGAATAGCATAAAATCCCCAAAAATATGGAACTGCAAATATGGTCGAATCTATTGAAAATAGGGGTACGCTCAGTCATTTATTTCTCCCTATCGGTGACACCTATGCAAAAACTGAAGGCGTTTATTGTATACTAGTTTTTCTGGAGAAAAATCCTCCTTCAGTTTCTCAAATTTCATCTCCACCTCGCCAAAACAACTCCTGCAAAATCGGGACTGTAACAGGAAAAACCAAAAATCCAAAAAATGAGGCTGAAAGATAGCTTCGCTTTTCCCAACTGGTGGCACCTTTGCAAACACTGGGAGAGGTTTTTGTTCTTAAGCCTGTGTTGAACAAAAACCTCTTTTTGTTTTTTAAATTTCATCTCCGTTTTCCTGTAATCTGCTTTGCAAGACGAGGTGTCAAACAAACAAAAAATGGGCGGCTTTTAAAAATTAGGGGAAAGTGGTTTTTTGGGGAAAGGTGGTATTCCAAACCCCCTGAGGTGGTAAGTGGTATTGGGAGGCGGGGGTCCAAAATCACCTGGAGGTGACAAGTATCCCTCCCAATACCATTTTTCAGACCCCCCCCACCCCCCCCTCCGTTAAAGTTTGAAAAGCACGGGGGGTCCGAAATTTTTTATGTCCGTGGATTTATTTACCTTGGGATAAGTGCATAAGGTGCGCTTTTGTTTTTTATTTATTTTTTATTTATTTTTGTTTGTTTTCTTTTTTATTTTATTTATTGGTTTTAACTTTTTGTTTTATTTTTAATTTATTATTTGTTTTATTAATGTTTTGTGCCTATTCATTTTATTATTCATTTCTAATTTCATTTTATTATTATTTAAGTTATTATATTATATTTTATGTTTATGTTTCGTTTCATTTTGTTTTTGTTTTAATATGTTTTTTATGTTTTATTTGTTATATTTTTATTTTATACGTTTTATTTATTATGTGTGTCTTATTTTAGTTTTTATTTATGTTTTCATTTGATTTGTTTATTTTTAATGTTTTGTATTTTGTTTATATGTATTTTTTTTATTTAATTTGTTTTTTAATTAATGTAGGTTTTGTTTATTAATTTTTACTAATGTTAATTAATAAACACTAACCTAATCACTAATGTAATAACTAACTTAATTATTAATTAATTAATTAATTAATAACTAGTCTAACGTATAATAATTAATTAAACTAACTATATTAATTTTATTAACCAATTGATTTTTCTTTTAACCTAAGTTTGTTTATTCGTGCAGGGATAAAATTTGCGAAGGGGTGAACGAATGAAGGGTGAGGGATTGAAGGGTGCAGCGGTGGATGAAGGATGCAACAGGGTGATGGAGGATTAGGCAAAATGGATGGAGGGGGAAATGGAAACAACCAAGAGACCAGCAAGCCAGGAAATTTATCATGAGACCCATAAATGATATCTAAATCATCAGATCTCCTATAATATAGGACCCTAACATAGGCTCCACCTAGGGATGGCAACGCTTTCAGGAGGTATCAAGAACCACTGAACTTTGAACATGCAGACCGGTGCTTTATTCATTGGGCTGATCCCAAAATCTTATTCGGCAACTTGTACTCGTGTTGATCTTTCAATTGAGACCACATCAAAATGAAACTGCTGAGAAAGAGATGCTTAGAATGATGAGCTTATTCATACTCTCCTACCCTACACTACTGATAATTTTGTTGTTTAAAATGATACAATAATGCCAGTGTAGCCAGTCAAGCAACTGCTCTAACAACTCTGCTCCTTCAATGTTTTCAAACAATATCAGAAAAACAACTTGCATAGGCATCATGAAATGCTTTCCATCCTGATCTTCATCACAAGGGGCTTGATAATCATGATACATAACAAAAAAAACTGGAAATGCATTGTGGCTCTGTGATTAACAATTTCTCAATATAAATAGCCACTGGATCAAGATAAACTTGACCTATTACTGTATATTCAAATTTAACCAACTCAACTTCATAATTTGATGTTGTAGTTATGTTATTTGCATCCTCATGCACTTCCTGACATGGCTGCAACTTTTCTGATGGGTTCTGAAATGATGCTTCTCCTGAACACACCCTTATAGATGATTGTCTGATCATATCCATATCATAACAATTTTTGAAATCATTGGGGGTAAATGAAAAATGACTTTGAAAACACATGTTATCCATAATATCATCTATAGGGTCATAAAATGATTTAGATAATGGTGGCATGGGCTCTGTTGGTACTTAATGGCTTACACTATGACTTTCAACTAGAATTTGACCAAGATCCCCCCTCAAATTTTGAAATGAATTAAAGCACAAAGATAATGAATCAAGATGGATCAGCTCATCACCTATTTCGGGCTTCATGATTTCATCTGAGGTTTGACCTTCAAAAAGGCTCAAGGGATGCACTTCTGGATTAGCTTATGTATCTCCCCTTTTTTCCTTAACTGATGCATTAGAACATTCCTCTTCCTTTCTATGTGAAATATTCTTGTAATGTTTTCTCAGGAGCGAGGCAAAACATAAGGGTAGGCAGTTTGCATTTCCTTGCAAATTTTCTGCACTTTCCTCCTTCAAAATTTGAAATGAATTATAATCTAATGGTACATAATTACATTCCTTTGTTTCAAATTCTGCTTCAGGCTCTGAATTTTTCCCTAAAATTTGAAAATTAGAGAAGCTTGGAGATTGTAATCCTATACTTGAAATAGCCTCTTTCTCAACACTAACGTCCTTCACTATCTCATCAGAAGATTTGCCTTCTTTGATATTTAACACTTGTTCAAAAATTTCCTTCAAAATTTTAAAAGAAGAGAATCATAAGGGTAAAGTTTGTCCACTTACCCCGAGATTTTCTGCACTTTGGTCATTGCTGTCATAATTTCCATGTACAGATTGATTGTCCTATTGGGATTGCAAATGATCTTCTTCATCCCAACAATATGTTGTTAATTTCTTTGGAAAATGCATCTTGATATCCTCTTCATCATACTGATCATGCTTGGGTAAATCATCCATGAATGAAATTTCATCAAACATGCACATCATATCAGTTGATGGCTCTTCAACAAGCTGCATTGGAGTTTCATCTTTGACTATGTTATGAATCGAATACATGAAAAAATCCTTTGGTTGTTCAGAATACTGAGGCTGGGCTGCAAAGTGTTTGGGGAAATTGATCCTTGTCCTTTCTAGCACTAATGGAACATAAGGTCTTCGAACAACAAGCTCATCTTTCTTGTTAATCTCCTGCATCATCTCTCTTACAGTGTTTGTCAGGATGTACAATTTAGCTTCTGAAGATTTCAGTTTCTCCTTTTCTTTGTTCTTTACCTTTGACCTTTTGATCAACAAGTTGGCCTCCACATCAACTACAATGTTATGCATTTCTTATAGAGTTGCAGCGTTCCTTTCTCTTAATTTGAATTCCATATCAGGATCGAAGGCATCTGGGAAATGCAAGTGGGATAATCCTGGGGGTGGACTTATATCAACAGGCATTGCATGATATACCTTATTGAACCTTGTTGAAAACTGTTGTACTGTTTCCCCTGGCTGTCTTTTCAAATGGTCATACTCTTCAAGGATGATAAACACATTTCTCATGATCAACCATCGATCTAGGAAAGCTTGCACAAACTGATGGAAATTGTTAATGCTTGAAACTGGAAGGGTTTTAACCCAGCTTTTAACTTTGCCTTGCAAATACAAGGCAAACATCCTGATATAGACATCGTCATCTTCAAACTCATAAAGGTCAAGGAAATCTTCAAACTTCCAGATGTGTTTTTCAGCAGTGACATTGGCATTCTCTCCATCAAATCTAGGCAACTTATTGTTATAATTGGCAAGGAGGTCATGGAGGATAGGAGGAAAATCTAGGGGCTTGTATCTCTCTGGGATTTTGGCAGGTACAGGAGGTGAAGAAAAAGTCTTACAATGATCCGGAGATTTAGCAAGAGTAGGAGATAAAGCAGGAGGCTTATGTCTCACTAGGATTTCTACAGGGGCATATGAGATGTGCACAAGTGTATGAGTATGTACATGATTTACAATTTGGGGTTTAGTCTCTTAAGGCTCTTCAGGTTGAAAATGATCATCCTAAATTTCAAAAATATACTCTGGACCAGTATCATGATAAGAGAGAAAGTAATTGCAGATGAAACCAATAATATCATGAATGCAATATGAGCTTGAGTACCTGGTCTTTCTAGGTTGCTTGATCATGCTTCAAGTTCTTCCTCCATTGGAATCTTTGAGTTGGAAATGTCTGGAGCTGATTAGATTCGCCAGGTGAATGATCTCAGCCTTCTTGTGCTTGGTCACTGTCCACCATTAGTGATTAGATCTGGAACTTTGAAGTGTACTATTGGGAAAAGTTCCCTAGTACGGTTGCCATTCTGTTAGCACTATGTAATTTGCCCAAGGCTGTGAAGGCAGTCACAGAGGCAACATCAAAACCACTTTGAGTCTTGGATCTAGCCCTCCAAGACTCAGAGAGGGATCTCTCTGTGTGATGTAGACTTATTTGAATATATATTAGGCTAGATAACGGGTTTAGAGTTTGGATTTCGAATTGGTAGGGTCAGAGAAAAAGGAACCATGGGCAATGGAGTTGCAATATGAAGCTCAATCAAAAACAAGTTCAACAAACAGCCATAAAGAGAAAGGTAGGCACTCTTGTTGCATTCTTTGAATTTTATTTTGGATTTAGAGGAGCAAGATGAGAGGACTAGGCAATGCCAGGGCAATCGACAATCCTGAAACTAACCTTTGAGGAGAAAACATTGACAATTATGTCAAAGCCAGAAACAGTGTATGTCTCAACAAATTCTGTTCTTCGAACTTCTTTGCATAATTCAGAGTATGAATAACTTAAGAAATACAATGGAAACAAATTACAGTGACTAAGGAACACATCACCACCAAAAATGATACATGAATCTTGTAGATGTTGTGACTGTATTATTGAATTGATGAAAATACAGAAAGCTCAGTGAGTTGTTTTACAAAAAAGAAATCAATCATAGTCCCCTGTCTGGTCAACCTCTTTTACACATTTGAATCACTGCAATTTATAAAAATAACTCTCCCCAGGCTCAGGAGGTCGGATTCAACCACCTCGGCCAAGAATAGCATAAAATCCCCAAAAGTCTGGAACTGCAAATATGGTCGAATCTGCTGAAAATATGGGTACACTTAGTCATTGATTTCTCCCTATCGATGACACCTGTGCAAAAACTGAAGGATTTTATTGTATATTATCTTTTATGGAGCAAACAACTCCTCTAGTTTCTCAAATTTCGTCTCCACCTCACTGAAACATCTCCCGTAAAATCGGGATTGTAACAGGAAAAAACAAAAATCCAAAAAATGACGTTGAAAGATAGCTTTGTTTCTCCCAACTGGTGGAACTTTTACAAAAACTGGGAGAGGTTTTTGTTCTTCAACTCGTGATGAACAAAAACCTCTTTTGGGTTTTTAAATTTCATCTCCGTTTCCCCAAAATCTTCTTTGCATGATGAGGTGTCAAACATACAAAAAATGGGCGGTTTTGAAAAATTGGGGGAAAGTGGTTTTTTGGGGAAAGGTGGTATTCCAAACCCCCCCTGAGGTGGTAAGTGGTATTGGGAGGGGTGGGGTCCGAAATCACCTGGAGG
>JASDQU010436441.1:66577-76710 GCA_032191745.1 Picea mariana | reverse complement strand
TTTATGTCCGTGGATTTATTTACCTTGGGATAAGTGCATAAGGTGTGCTTTTTTTTTGTTTATTTTTTTATTTTATTTATTAGTTTTAACTCTTTTTTTTTTAATTTATTATTTGTTTTATTAATGTTTTGCACCTATTCATTTTATTTGTTTATTACTCATTTCTAATTTTGTTTTATTATTATTTAAGTTATTATATTATATTTTATGTTTACGTTTTGTTTCATTTTGTTTTTGTTTTAATATGTTTTTTATGTTTTCTTTGTTATATTTTTATTTTATACGTTTTATTTATTATGTGTGTTTTATGTTAGTTTTTATTTGTGTTTTCATTTAATTTGTTTATTTTTAATGTTTTATATTTTGTTTATATGTATTTTTGTTTTATTTAATTTGTTTTTTAATTAATGTAGGTTTTGTTTATTAGTTTTTATTAATGTTAATTAATAAACACTGACCTAATCACTAATGTAACAACTAACTTAATTATTTATTAATTAATTAATAACTAGTCTAACTTATAATAATTAATTAAACTAACTATACTAATTTTATTAACCAACTGATTTTTCTTTTAACCTAAGTTTGTTTATTCATGCAGGGATAAAATTTGTGAAGGGGTGAAGGAATGAAGGGTGAGGGACTGAAGGGTGCAACGGTGGATGAAGGATGTATCAAGGTGATGGAGGATCAAGTGAAATGGATGGAGGGGGAAATGGAAACAGCCAAGAGACCAGCAAGCCGGGAACTTCATCATGAGACCCATAAATGATATCTGAATCATCAGATCTCCTATAATTATAGGACCCTAACATACCCTATAGGACCGACACAAGACAATCAAAATAGATTTTAACCAAAAAGACATGTGGCAAAATATAAACAGAACAACTAGCAGACCATGCAGTCTGACACCTATGTAGCAGTCGCATATCATGTTGTGGACATGTTGCATGCCACAGTATCCAAGGTGGGTGTCTAGAGAAATGAAGTCAAACTTGATTTCATGTCGTCCACTATAGACAGTTGTAGAGCTAGAACCAATATCGCCTATGAGTCCACTGGTGCATTTGGTGTCCGTTCCATGGGGTGGCGAGAGCCATGCAGAGAAGAGAGAAGCTGGAATATTTTTGACACCTTCTTGTCCAAGACTTCTAGGCAAAAGTGTAGGTCATAAACTTCCTTATGAACCTTGAACACCAGGTCTTGCAGAATTGCAAGGCCATTTTGGAATTTTTCACTGGTAGTGCAGTTTGAGCAGGAGTGGGGCTGTTCCAGAGGCTTCTCCTAGTAGGTGGAGGTACCCTCGCATGGAGACTAGATTGGTGGAAAGTGAACTAGAGATGGCACAGGAGCTGAGTTCTCAGGTGAATTGGGAGGGATGAACAAGGCAGGTTGCAAGGAGGAGGCCAAATCTAGTAAAGGCCCTGGGACAAAGCCCAGTGAATTCCCCAAGAGGTCAAACCACTCAACTCTACAATCCCATGGCGAGGAGAGAGGAAGGAGATCACTGTGGCTCTGAGCGCACTGAACAAAAGAGGAGGGAGAGGAGGGTGATGAGCTATGCGAGGTTACAGGGGCAGGATGAGGTCAAATTGCCATGCATGATCGATTTTGGTACCAAGTTGAGCCATGCTTGGATTTTCCTCGCAGTCTAGGCATGGTCGGAGAAGGGCGACGGTGAGAAGGAACAAGGAAATGGCAAAAGTGGTCGATGAGAACTAGAGGAGGGTGTATACCATGGGATGGATCTAGTAAGAATGGATAAGGATGAAGAAAATGATGGTGAGATCCATGGTGTGATTACCACTCGAGAGGGAGGATGCACACGTGTAGAGGTGACCAGAGTAATGGTAGATCCATCGGTTGGATGAGAGGCTAGAGAAAATTGCACTTGGAGCATTAATGGCACTTTGTTTTCAATGAAGTAGTTTTAAGTTCATGGTGTGGGAGTGGGGGAGGGGCATGTGCCTATCATGTGGCTGGTACCGTGTTGGCAAGCACCATCCCCATCCTCGTGACACATGTCCTGCACTAACACCCAATCCGAAGGGGAAATAAAGCACTTGTTTCCCAAGTGAAGAACATAAAGAAAAGGGAAGAAGGTAGCTCGAAGAATTCTAAGAGACCTCGTTACAAGAAGGATGCGTCAAAGATCAGATTTTATATTTTCCAGAAGCTGGGACATTGTGCCTTTCAATGTCCAAATAGAAATGAAAAGGAGAAGAAGAAACACCATGCACATGCAACAGAAGTCGAAGATCACTCAAAGGCATCAAAGGATGAAGAATTTTTCTTTTAGACAATGGTGTTTTCATATGAATGATAGAAGGAAAATCAAGCATGACAAAAACACCAAACTCCAGTTTTTCATATCAGGTTTCATATTTTATATTGTTGTTTCTTAAGAAAGTATTGTACCTAGGATAACAGTGTTTACAACTTTATTATTTGATATTGCTATCAAATGTTTAGGTACAGTTGAATACTATCGATACGATTACCATTAATAAAATGCTCATTGTTAATTATAGACTTGTCTGCAAGATGAAATTGATCTCCTCTAGGAGATGTTCTTTATTACTAACCATTCCATAGAGGTTACCATGGAAATGTTGTTCTTCTCTCTTGTTTCGGGAAGGTCACATGTAATAGATATAAGAGGGAGCTACGATGAAGGTTGCAAGAGGAAACTATTTGGATAGTCTCTAGCTAAGACATAGAACTATGTACATGAACATACACACCCATGTGAAGTAGAAGACGAAGAAGAGTATCTCTTATGGAGATTGATTGTGAGGAGGAGAAGGCTCCAAATATGACCGTACAGTTAATTTGACCACTCTTCAGATCATCGGGAAGAGTCAGTAGTGCCATAATGGCTTATCTAGAAATGATACAGTAAATAAGCATGTTATCATACAGATACATGGCATTAATAAGCCATACTATGAAGATGACTATATGACTCCACTAGTGGTGAGGCGGGAGGCCCCACCAAATACCATCTCAGAAGGAGCTAGATTTCAAAGGGAGACAACTCTTATGATCTATTAGGGAGGAGAAAACTCCCAGCACAGTCCATAGGAGATCAAAATTCAAAAGAAGTCAACAGATGCAGCAGAAGCATGTGGCTCTAGAGATTGTATAGAATCAAAGGGATTCAAGCTTCATAGGCAACATGCAAATTCAGAGTGAACCTAATCTTAGAGAGAGTTAGTGCATTAGAGACTTTCATTCATAGAGTATTCCTTATCATATTCATATAGGAGACATAAGCATCTTCCAAGACTAACAAACATGTGCCATGAGTTGAGGACACTAGATCGAAGCTTCAGAGGCTTCTAGGAGATGTGAGATCTCCTAGGAGGATCCCCTTGTCTTGATAGACCTTGCTATAGTGACAAAGGAGGCAACCAGTCAGAAGGACTAGGATATAAATTTTTCCTCAGTTCCAAAAATCACACATGTTTTCCATCTATGTGGTGCTAATGAGCATCATCATTGATTCAGAGCTTTCCACCATTGAAGAAGATTCTAAGAAGAAGGAATGGAAGGATGCCATGATAGAGGAGTATCGGTCCATCATCAAGAATGATGTGTGATAGGTGGTTCCGAGACCAGAAGGGAAGTCAGTAGTGACTTCCAAGTTGATCTACAAGATCAAGCATAGTGTATATGGAAGCATAGAAATGTACAAAGATTGATTTGTGGCCTGAGGATTCTCCCAGCAAGAGGGAGAATATTATGATGAGACACTTTCTCCAATAGCCAGAAGAAGTGTACATAGATCAACCACAAGATACATGAGAAGGAGTCTCATGTTTGTAGATTAAAGAAGGCTTTGTATGGGCTTAAACATGCACCCATGACATTATATGCCAGATCATAAGGTTATTTTATGAGCTCGGGGATGCTTTCCCATTGATCCTACATGTGGATTAACTTTTTCTAACAGGAGATGAGAAGCTCATATTTGGGTGAAAGAGGGAGCTTGTTTCAAAGTTCAAGATGAAGGATCTAGGTTTGATGCATTACTTCTTGGGATTGGAAGTGTGGCAGAGATTAGATGAGATTTTCCTTAGCCAAGGAAAATATACTGTTGAGATCTTGAATCTATTCAGGATGATGGACTGCAATTTCATGACCACACCTATGACGATAAATATGAATCCCTTGAGTGAAAAATCTTCATATTTTGTGGATCCCACGATGTAAAGACAGTTGATTGGATCCTTGATGTACCTGGTTAACACTATGCCAGACATATGCTTTGCAGTGAATACCTTGAGTCAACACACGGTTGAACTTAAACAGGTACATTGGATGGCAACAAAGTATATGTTAAGGTACCTTCATGGTACGATTGGATATGGATTGAGATATGTCTCGAGTGGAGATGTAAAGATGCAGGGATATACAGACTCTGATTGGGAAGGGAGTGCAGTGGATCAGAAGAGTACTTTCAGATGTTGTTTCAGTCTAGGATTAGGCATGATATCATGGTTGAGAAGGAAGCAGACATCAGTGGAACTCATTACTTTAGAAGAAGAGTATATCACAACAAGCATTGCAATAAGTGAAGCAGTGTGGCTCCATAAGTTGCTAGATGGGATATTTGATCTAGAATTAGAGCCAATTTTAATGCATTGTGACAATCAAAGTTGTGTGAAGCTTACCAAGAACCATGTATTCCATGATAGGTCTAATCATATAGAGATCAAATATCATTACATATGGGACATGGTGCAGAGAGGAGTTGTGGAGATATAGTACATATCGACGGATGAGCTGATAGCAAACAACCTCATGAATCCCTTGTCAATAGTGAAGTATGAATACTTCAGGGACAAGCTTGGAGTGTTTCATAATTTCCACCCTCGTTGAGAGGGAGGTGTTATTTTTCTTCTCATGCCGACTAACCCCTCTAGACAAGGGTTCCCTGGATCAGTTGCGTGAGGTGACTGAGAAGGTAATGCACTGTCGAACCTTCTGAGAGAAGAAAAATCACACATGTAGTTGTAATACTATGGAGGAGGTTGTGTGACTCTAGACAATATCTTTGTGCTACTTCGGTGGATGTTTTCCACTGGTAGAAGTTGTGTGACTCTGGACATTAGTTGTGTGCTACTTCGGTGGATGTGTTCCACTAGAGGAGATTGTGTGACTCCAAACAGCATTTGTGTGCTACTTCGGTGGATGTGTTCTACTAGCGGATGTTGTGTGACTCTGGACAGTAGTTGTGTACTACTTCAGTGGATGTGTTCCACTGCAAGAGGCTGTATGACTTCAGACAGTAGTTGTGTGCTACATTGGTGGATGTGTTCCACTATCAGAGGCTATGTGACTTCGGACAGTAGATGTGTGCTACTTCGTTGGATGTGTTCCATTGGCGGAGGTTGTGTGACTCCAGACAATAGTTGTGTGCTACTTCGGTGGATGTGTTCCAGTGATGGAGCATGTGTGACTCCGAATGATAATTTTATGCTACTTCAGTGGATCTGTTCCACTGGCGGAGGTTGTGTGACTCTAGACAGTTGTTGTTTTCTACTATAGTGGATGTGTTCCACTAGAAGTGGTTGTGTGTCATTGGATAGTAGTTGTGTACTACTTGGCAGTAGTTTTGATCTATTGGATGACATTATAGTAGTTATGTGCTACTAGCTGATTGTCATAGAAATTACCAGATCGCTTGATGTAACTATGTGTGTTATCTCTTGATCGCAGAGACTGTGCAAGATGATTTGAGCTACCGAAGGCATTGTAGCATCCATGTGCCTTCTGGCAGATTGTAGAGTAGTCAATGGACTACTGGATGAAGACATCATGCAATATGCCTCCCTAGCTAAGAGGGAGTGTTGATGTTTTGGTAGCTACGGGAGAATCTTTCCCTCTTATATGACCTTTCTTAGATGCGGAGAAGATTCTCGAAGCAAGAGATCCATTGAACATATATTGAAATACCCTAGAAGAGAATTCATCCTAGAAGAATATAAAGTGATAATGAAAAGACACTTTTTCATAGAAGAAGTCGGATCAGTCTATTGGCCAGGAAGACTATAAATATAGGACCTCTTGGCTCATTTTTTCACTCACTCACACTCTCCCAGCTACATAGAATAAAGGCACAAGTTTGGAGGAGGTGACACAGTAGTTGCAACTACATAGTTTATTCTTGTTCAGTCTTTTGGTATCTCTCTCTTGTGCGCTACTCCTTGAGGAGGTACGATATCTTGGTATTGTGTTGTTGTTGCAGCTATGGTGGTAGTTTTGGTTGATCTAGCCTTTGTGCTATGGTTTAACTTATTGGAATTACTTTGTGAATGAAATCTATCTAAGAAAGGTTGTTGGGTTTTTCCCTCATTTGGGATTTTCCCGAGATAACTCTCTTGTGTTCTTTTCTGTCTCTTGTTTATTTTTCTATTGCTAAGTACGTGATATATATGTTAATGGTAACGAAGTAAAAGAACACTAGTAACACTAATGCTCTATAAATAAGGAAAATCCAACAATTACAAGTTATTGTTTAGTAAATTGACTAAATGTTTGAGAAAATGTTATTGATATATTAGTTGTTTATGTTGTATAGAATTCATGCTTACAACATACATAACATATTTACATAATTCAATTCAATACAATTAGTCTAAACCTATCTTATCTTCGAACGTATGATGACAGGGATCAAATCACTTCAACTGCAAATTTATTTTAAAGTGTTAAACTTGAGGAAAGGTTGCCACTTTGAGGGATTTGACCCTTCCACTTATAAATCTAGAGGAAATATGGATCTAAGTTGTTAATAAATTTTCACCAATCTACACAATTTATTCTTGAAAATGTCAAAATTAGGTAAATTAGGTGTATTGAACTCTCACCAATGAGCACATTTCAATCATCTTAAAAATATATATAATTAAGACTTTTCTAGAGTTGGGAAACTGTGATACACTCACTCTAACAATTGAAATATTCTCTAGCATGTAAATATACATTTTTCCCTCCCCTAAAATTTCTATTTATATTACAAGTTATAGTGTATATAAATGAATAATTATATCCATTCTAGCAAATCATGTGCAATTTTTTTATGCTATATGTCAAGTGCGCTTGTCATAGTCAATTCTGAGTTTTGGCTCTAAATATTTCCTCCATCCTCTCAGAGAAATTGATATATTCCTTCATGAGCAAAAAAAATGAAATAAATAGCTCAATACCATGTCTTGAGTACTGAAATTAAAATGAGCTTTTAGTATTCCTTTAACATGATAAAAAACCTCAATACTCTAACACCGAAGTAAGATCTAATTGGAATATTGATTTCCATCTTTGTAATATTTCTTATGATTAGAACGAATAACAACAAGGTTTACGTAGGCTTTAAATAAATTTAGCACCTTAGATGGCTAGTACAAAATAAGCTCCACAAGAGCCATTGAAAAAAGTCTGTGTGAAATACACTACACTAATTGAGTTTACAATTTCCTAGATTACTTAATGGATTGAATAATCTTCTTTTTTTCACAACAATTAAAATTTCTTGACCCCAAATCACAATAGAATGAACTTAAAAAGATAGATCTAGTATCAAATTAGGTTTTTACATAGTATATGAAATGATAAACTAAGTACTAGATCTTGATATACCGCAAAACATTCTTAACCTCGAAGAGCTTTAAAAAAAGAGATCAAGTATCAAACTAGTGTTTTACATAGTGTATGAAAAAATCAAATAAGTATTAGATATTAATATAATGAAAAAGAGATAGACTCATCGCATTACATAAAAACAAGAAAAAATTGGCGTAAGCATGGAACCTAATTTTCTAATTTTCTATTAGTACAGTGAACACTTACTGAAGTAAAACTAGCGACGATACTCGACCTACTTTTGTTCTCTTCATATTGCTTTATAAAACTAATAAAGGAAATCTCGCTACAAAACATTACTTATAAAACGCTATTGAATATCCCATAATATGCCAAAAATTAAAGAAGTTTGTAAAAGTTGTCCAATACAGGCCTGATGTAGTTTAATATATCAACATATTCAACCTTCCAAAGGAAGTAATTCTTACCCAAGGTGTGTATGATATTTGAAGTTTTAGTAATGTGTAGAGTATTAAATATTTAGTGGGGGTGCATAATCTATTATTTATATTTTAATTACATTCATTCAAACCAATAGAATAGAAAGCATGTACAATAAAGATAAGAATGTGTACATCATCTAGATAAACCCAAACCATGTAGATATGAGTAGAAAAGTCTTCCATTGTATTCACAAATTAAACATTACACATGAAAAGAGATAACTCATATTAGAAAAGAATTCTTGAAAAACTCTCAATATAACATCAACCAACTAAGTCCTTATTAGTCCCTATCGAAGGATAGGACTATAGCATGCATTCGATTCACCTTTGACCATCCATTAGTTTTCCTTTGACTAGAAATATTTTTCCTTCTATCCAATGTTGTACATATTCTTAACAAAGTAATTATTTTTTCATAATATTTAAATCAATTTTATCACATGTGTGATTTGATAACCAATTCGATGTCTTTTGGCATATCTCTAACTGAATGTGATTTTTCAATATTAGGTTATACCTAAGTTTTGAGTTTTAATAACCGACCATGCATACAATGCATTTTTTTCCCAAACATAGATAGCTTAAGTTTGTAGTTTTAATCTTATATAACTATTGCATCTATTCATTGATGTCATTAAATTCATGTCAGTGGAATAAATACATGTGATGCTATATTGGATGTGAAGTGCAATGTTGCCACATATTTGTTTTGAATGATATTGTAAAATTTGTAACAAAATTTACAGATAGCATTCCAATGTGCAATCTTTGTCATCTCCCACTATTCAGCCTCATTTGATGTCTCATTTCTCACCCAACCTATTTTTTCCATCTTTGGGTTTGTTATCTCCTAATATATTTTAGGATCTTCCTCCTCTGTACATACCCTAGCCATACTATCCATACTCATATACACACTTCATGGTAGACCATCCATGAAGGAAGTTCCATCATTTCCTTCTCCCTCTCCCACAAGGACCACTAATTCAATCTCAGTTCCATAATTTCCTTCTCCCTCTCCCATGGGGACCACTAATTCAATATTAGGTAACATAAGGTGGGTGGATTTGATTCAATCTCATGTACCATGAGGTGGGTGGAGTTGGATGCACGCATAGTGAATGCTACCATGAGTTGGGTGGAGTTGGATGCATGCATAGTGTATGCAAATTTATGTGAAGTGGATTACTCAACTTTTTCAAATGAGTGGAGTTTTGGCCCTTTTTAAAGCATTAAAGGTTTAAAAAGGTAACAAATTCAATTATCACTGTGGTTATCATCATGTGAAAATTTATGGAGGACCTGTGATTTCTTTCTTTCTTTGTTATTAATTTTTTTTCGTTTATTAGTAATTCCAATAATCAATAGATTTTCTCTTTTCGTTCCATTCATAAAAATTGATTTTGTATCCATTAAATGCTCACTTCAGTTTGAAATGGGTTATTATGTTGTAGATTATGTGAGAAATAGAAACATGAACGCGCGCGCGCGCGCGTGTGTGTGTGTGTGTGTGTGTGTGTGTGTGTGTGTGTGTGTGTGTGTGTATGAAAAAAATAACAATTACAAAATTTAAACAGAGTAGAAAAAAATTACCAATTACAAAATCTACACAAAATAGACTAATTCAATAAATATTAATAAAATAGAATCCACCTAAAGTTAAATGAATATTGTATAAAACCAAAATAATGACAACATAGTCAAGTACCATCTTAGAATGGGAGGAAATAATTGTATGGTTGTTATTCATATGGTTATGAATAAAGTTACATTATCAAATTTTTTGAGTTTATATTAAAAAATTAATAAAAATGTGATATGTGGATGATTACTTGAGCTTATATATATATTCAAGCACAAAATATCTTCACTATATAATAATATGTTAACCTTTGTAACCATTAATTTTATTAGTTCCTTGGGATGATCTCGATGATTACTTGAGCTTATATATATATATATATATATATATATATATATATATATATATATATATATATATATATATATATATATATATATATATATATATATATA
>JASDQU010436441.1:27022-43166 GCA_032191745.1 Picea mariana | reverse complement strand
ATCTAACTACCATAGTGGACCTTATTTAATAATATAGTGGACCTAGTCCACCTTACATTGAATGACCTCCACTATTATCACTATGGGCCCTTTGGCCCCCCCCACTACCTCTCTAGCTACCTTACAGGTTCTCTCGATTTAACTTGGTATTTAGAAACCAATCCTAAGCTATGTTCTTCATCAGAACTTGCTGAATCCATGGCTTCAAGAATATCTGATATGTGATCTGAGTCTACAAGGTAACCCTCTTTATTCTCAGGAATCTCACTGATACCTTTAGCAATTTCTTTAGCTTTTGCCAATCTGGTTGTAGCTCGCGTTATAGGTCCTGTAGATGATGAAACAATCTGTTTACCTTTCTTTGATAGTTTCTTATGCAATGGAGATCCTTTTGCCTTTTTCCTGGTACCTGCTTCAGCATCTTCAGAGTGATCTTCTATACCTATGCCGTTTTCTTATTTGATCGATGGATTAAACATGGCTTTAGACTTCAACCTGTACTTGTTGGTAACCCTAGTATAATTCCTTCTAGGTTTTTGAGACACAGACACACCTTTATCCTTTGTCCTTTTGACTGCAGCACCCTTTTTACTGGTTGATGGCGATTCATACTTGACTGTAGTTTGAATATCAAAATATTCATCTGAATCTTCTTCCCCTTTAACATCTTCCTCAGAAAACATTTTGATTTCTGGATCCAACTTAGGTCTTTTACCTCTGCTATTCCTCGTCACCCTGATATCAGGAATTTCTTCTTTAACAGGGGTTTCATCAATTGAAATATTTTGTTTTTGTGTAACAGACTTTTTTCCTTTGCCTCTCTGCTGTTTGTTGGACTGTGTGTTAGGAATTAAGGATTGTGTGAGCCAGCTCCAGGGTTTCTGTAATTCTCTCAAAGAAGACATAACTAAAGTCTTAATTAAGACTTGATGAAACAAGCTGCTCTTTGCATTGGTGGAGAGTGATTGAACTCTCTTTGACATCTTTGTCAAGATTTTGAGTAGAAAGTAAGGCATATTTAAGGGATAATCGCCATTTAGATGCATTAATATCCTAATCTGTTAGATATAGACTAGTGAGAATCTACCTTTGTAGGTGATATACCTATGGATAACGATCAAAGTAGTGTGCCATTCAAGTCTAATCCAGCTGCGAGGAAATCCCCTTCTCCAATTCAGATTTTGCTTATTTGGAAGCAGGAATTGATTGACAAACTCTGTAACCACATGCTCTTTCTTCCACCATCTTTCTCCTCCAACCACCAATCTACAAGCTTTGGCAATTGTCTGTTTTGTCACCAACATCAGCATCTTCCCGATCTCCACTTCGTGATCATCAAAGTTCATTGAAAACTCCATAGAGACCTGCTCGTCGTAACCTTGGAAAGTGGTAAGGAATTCAAACCACCCGACATCTCTGAACCTTTGAGCCATCTGAGGATAAGCTTCGAGGAGTTCAACACCCTCGGGTTCTAATCTGACTACCTCTCCTCTCCTCTTAGGCGTCATCAAAACACAATGCTATAACTGACACGATTTGGAATTCGAATTTGCCACCTACAATTTGTTAGTATATAACTGTTCTTCTAAGCAAATACCTGTGTCTAAAATTCAACAAAATTAGACATAGAATGACAGGTTCAAATAATGATCATTGAGAATTGGACGATTTGAAATGGGTCCTTTGCGGGTATAGAGCAATCCGATCATGTAACGGTTTGAATCATAAAATGATTCCAAATCTATTGTGGGACACATGCGAACTCTCAATCCACGATCTTGTGTCATCATGACGAAATCTGGGTGATGGGCGCATATTAAGGCATGATTATCTTTGCGCTACAGGAATAATTCTATTCCAGTAGTGCTATTAATGACTTAGCATAATTTGAATTTGTAAAGTTCAAACAGGCATATGAAGTGACACATCATTTAAAACCATGTCTTAAAACTCCAAACTTAAAGCAATTATTCAAAAAAGTTGAAATGCAAACCATAACAAGCTAAAAATAATGATTAAAATCAAATGGAAGCAGATAATGAAGTGCAGGTAGGAAGGGTTTGGGATTAGGGTTTCTCACAAAATCAAAATAAAAAAATAGAGACTAACACTGGCTCCTTCTGGGGATGTGTTGGCAGCGAATATATAATTATCATTTTTATAAGCTGCCTACACATGGTCTATGAAATTTTATTATTCTTCATAAGCGTTTCTCTAAACAACAGTCGTAAATCATCACATTTTACCTATCATCTATTCATGCTTCGTTTTCATGACTGAAAGGATGAAAAATTGCAATTATCGTTGTCATTCAGTTTTAAAATTTCATTTAAAGCATATCGTTTATTACAAAATTGCGATTTCATGCTATGAGCATGTTTCTCTCATCGTTTGTGACCCTTTTGATTCTAGGAGTGCCTAAGAAACTTATGGTTGTTTGAACAAAAGAACCCCATCAATTGATATTTGATTTTTGTATCGATTTTTTTTTTTGTTTGTTAATTTGTGCGAGACCTGTTGGCTACGCGATTAACCCGTGGCATGAGAAACCGCGACTCAGGGGCATCTAAGCCGTCAAAATCACTCGGGGATCACACCTGGCCTGAGCCACACCAACCCTTAACATGGTTGGATTTTTTGTCCCCGCAGGTTTCGAACGGATGACTTTAACAACACAGAGTGGCTTAACAACACACTCCGTCACCTACTGTCCTACACCTCGGGGATGATTTTTGTATCGATTTTGGTTAGATGTTTGATCATATTTCTTTCATGAAACCTTTGGATATTCATTTTGTGTAAACTCACCTATCTTTGCAATCAAACTTGGATGTGCGCACTTTGTTTTCAAGTACTCTATGTACCCAATGCCAAGGTGGCATACGACATACAACATGCCATTACTCCTTAGCATGGTCTCGGGCTTCATGATTTTGCTCACATGCATTGTGATTAACACCTCTGCCCACTGTTTGAATAATCACAGCTTGTATTGATGAGGCTCATGGCTATGGCTCTGTTGCTTTTTTCCAAACTCTACCTCTGTGTTCTGTGTTAATTACCCATCCATTCGGCATGGCTCCAGTGGTAAGGGTCGAACCGAATGACATCCAGACCCTGCTTTCGTATGATAACGCTAGGGAAGATTTGGAAAGGAATGGTTGGCGTTTGTTCATCGGAAAATTTCAGGGTTTTAACCTTCAGATCGCCCAAGAGTTTTCCTTAACCTTTGATGGCTGTAGGGAAAAAATAGGTGATGTGCAGTTGGAAGTAACAGAAGTGTTTTTAAGCCAAGCCATGAGATTTCCAGAAGTTGGTCAGAGATGGTTCAAGAATGCGAAAGTGGAGGAGGTCCCTTGGACGTTACTATTTACCTCACGAAAAATAACCAGCTGTGATCGAGGTATGCCGATTTCATTCTTGAAACCTAGGTGGCATGATTTACTTGCTGTAGTGAAACAATTCATCACATGTGAGGGACGATTCAGACTTGTTTTCCTATATCATCTACAACTGCTTATGAGTTTTATTGGTTTTCTGTTGAATATGCCTTACTACCTGCTCAAAAGTCTGTATAAAATGGGTAAATGGTTTAGGAAACAGAGGTCAGATTCGAGTTTATTTCATCATGGTCTAATTAAAATCATCCTTATGCACCAGTTTTAGTCACAAAACAATTGTTGGGATGCGTTCATTTCACGAAATGGTTTTGGCAACAATGAGTTGGGACAGGTAGATAAGCCGGTCATTGTGGAAACCCTTGTGAACCCTACGACCTCTTCTCCACCACTCCAAGCTTGTGATTTCCCCCCTAATAATGAACCCTCGAGCTACCCTAACATCATTCAATAGGACATTTGACCGGGTTCACATCCAAAGGATAGCATTAAAACTGTTAAGAAACCTACAAGAAAGAAGCTAAAGGGCAGTGTTGATGTAAATTTCAAGAACAAAAGGGTTGGTCGTTTAATTTCTCGTTGTGCTCGAAATAAAATGAAACCCTGTGCAGACATAATCAACACGATTGAAGTGAGCAAAGATTCAGACTCAGAAATTGAAAAATTCCTGGCTGAAGAGGATCCCGTGTCATTCGGGCTATACCCTGACCGACCCTATGACTATGTTAACAATTTGCCTCCTTGTCTAAAGGAAAACCCAGAATTTCCTGGCATCCAAATCTGTGATAAGCCTACCATTCGCATGGAGGATTCTCCGACCCATAATGCTGTTAGTGCTAATACAAATTCCTTACAGTCACAGTGTGATGAGTGCCGATCGTGGATCGACAGGTACTATACTGATGTTCCATTGCTACAGTCACGACTCAAGTATTTAAGAGACCAAGTTGATATGTTGACAAATGAAAACAACAGACTTGAATCCATTATCCAAGGGAAGAATAAACGATTGAAAACTATAGGTCGTGTCATTTTCAAAAACGTAGAGGCAGCAACAACTATCGTTAATTCCAAAATTTCTTGATACGTTTTGATTCCATGATTTGAGGTATGATATTTTTAATTTTTTAGCATGATTGTGTCACTCTTAAGTTAGGATATTCGATTTGATTGAATAAACTATTTTTCTTATTAAGATTAGTTTGTTTTTTTTATTTAATAAAATATGATTGCATTTGCTATTATAACTAGCTACAAAATCGCAAGATTCTGTAGTCAGTTAAGAAAATTCGAGTTGTTGGATTTGATAATTGAAAACATATCTGAGATCCACTTATTTTCATTTGTTTTCAGGATAATTAAGGAGCCCATGATTTCCAAGAAGATATGAGACACTTTTGGAGATCTCCCAGCCATATCAACTTTGTATTTTGAGTAAATAGATTAGACTGTTGGTAGTTTTTGATATTCAGTGAAATCAGGGTGGTTGCATCCCCCATATTTTTGAAACAAATTTGATCTTATCAACAGGAAATAGTTATGTTTCCTGAAACCTTTATAAACATATTATTTTGTAAACATTGGGACATCTCAGCCTGCGGCAAGAGTATGGAATTTTTTATCACAGACTTGAATGGAATATGATGCACGTTACATCTTTAGCTTTTCTGTATGATATTTTCATTCAAGTTATGTTTATTTCAATTTGATAATAGATTATGATTGCTTTTGTCGGCATAGTTTATTGCGAGTTGATATCATTCGATTTATATATGCTATCCATATCTCATGTTTCAGAACAAAACACACAATGATCATCTATCCAATTTAAATTAGCAGATTCATCTCTAATTTATGCTGAATGTCTGCATGCAAGTTCTTACATGAATATTTATCTCGTCGTAGCAATTTGCAAATCATATGATTACTGTAACTGTATCTATTCAATGTTCTGTTGTTATAATTCAATCTCTAGCATTATCATTCCTCATTTATTAGGGGCAGTCCCAAGATCTGTAGTAGGTTTACTTCATCAGATAAAGGTGGTTGGATATTCAACAACGAACAGATATTGGATACAATAACATGTTAGCCTGTTATTTGATTTTGCTAGTTTCTTGAATATATAAGTTTTCTCTATATAAAACATTTTCTGTTATCTATTATTTCTATTTAATTAGGAAGTTTAATGTGTGATGTCATGAATGTATACATTTAAAAAAAAAACAAAACCAAAAAATTAGATAGTGTTTTTACTTGCTTTATTATTATCGCTAAGAGTAATCAATCCACATTTGATTTTTACGAGTTTATATTAAAACTTGTGTTTTGTATAGATTGTATATAGAATTATCATACATACAATATTTAATTTGTACATATATATTTACTTAGATGTACATATAGTTTTTAGTAGTTGTTATCTATTAGATCATTGTTTTTCCTTTAGTTATTTTTTCACTTTCTTTAGGACTTAGATCGCCCAACGGAGCCGCTAAACCCGTTGGAGTGAAGTAATCCAAATGGCTTGGGTTAATTAGACAACCCTGGACCGGATTCACTCCTCCAGTTGGCGAGCAGTTGATTTTTCTCGTCAACAAATGGCGCTAGAAGGAGGGCCTAAAAACTATTAATGGCACGAGGAGGTCGTAAGACTCCTCCCCCACCTACTCGCTCACCTATAGTAACTAGAAGTTGTTCAGACGACAACATTGTCCCTCAAACAACAACCGCATCAAACGATGATCTACGGATCATAGTTGAACCAGTAACTCCAAATCCCCCAACATACAAGAGATTGTTCATCAATCCCTCATAAGAACGCACAGTGCCTTAGCCCGTATCAGACAACCAAGTCGAACTTTGAACCAAACATTAGACTTCTCTGATATCAGGGAACAAATCGCAGGTACTGATCTTACCTTGAACCCTACGGATCCAAATCATATCCTCACTCCTGCAGCAGGAGGATCTGGTATTCCATCATCACCACCCCCTTCATCTCCTTCTTCTTCTGGAGAAGAATCCTTAGACGAAGGCAGTTCCTCATCTTAGCCTTCGACACCACCCACACCTATGGCCAATTTGAACAATCCTGCTAGACCCTGGCTCGACCAAGATGCAGTGGCCATACCTGGGCCTCATCATCCTTTACCTAAACACCCAGAGAAATGACTCCCTAAATTTGACCCAAACTCCAAGCAGATCACTGAAGATCACATCAAAAAGTTTATTCTATCCATTAGGATACATAGTGTTGAGAATGAAGACGTAGTGTGAAGATTTATTCCCTACACCTTTGAAGGCAATGCCTCTACCTAGTACTTTTCCCAACAGCCCCACACCATTGTGTCATGGGATAAATTTGAGTCCTGTTTCCTTGAGAAGTTCGGAGATGATAAGTCTCCTGAAGTTCTAGTCATGGAGATTTCTAGTTTAAAAATGAACCCCAAAGAAAAGATAAAAGACTTTAATCAAAGGTTCCTGACACTAAAGAACCGAATCCCCATGGATTCGATGCCTGCCGAGAATCTTATTGTCGCATACTACACGAAATCCTTACATCAAAACATAGCTATTTGGGTAAAGAGGTCCAAGAAAGCCACATTGATAGAAGCCTTTGAAGAGGCCAGTCAGATCGAGAAAGATATTCTCAGATTAAAAGACAATACCGGTAACGAGATAGAGACTAGTTCATCTTCCAAGAAGAAAATCAAAATCCTTCCTAGACCTCCCCAAAACAAAGCTCAACCAGAAAGTTCGGATCTAGAAAACTTACAGAAATTCGTTCAGAAGTTATCCAATCAAGTTATAGATTTGAAAAGGTCGGTTGAAGAAGCTTCTTCGAGCAAAGGGCCTTACAAACCCCCTTTTAGGAAGCCTTTTCCTACAAACCGACCTAACTCAAATTCTGAAGGCCTGAATCTAGAAAGCCTACAATTTTCTATTCAAACGATCCTAGAAGCACACGATAACTTGATTCCTCCCGAGATTCCTGAAGAAGTAGCTGAAAAAGAGACAGTAGAAGAAGATGAATCCTCTTCGAACATTTTCGGACATTTTTCGGATAGCATTTTTCAAGCTAATTTCGAAACAGTGCATCCTTACAATACTAGGAGCAAGACAACAAATAAGCCTTTTTCTGAAATTGCAACTACTTTGCCTCCAAAACAATCTAAATCAATTGAAACTAAACAGAATTCAGCAAACCCAAGTTTAGATTATGATTTGATTGAAGATCTAAAAAAGCTTAGGGCTAACATTTCTGTTTACGAATTATTAAAATTCCCTTTCCTTTTGCAAAAGATGCTGCAGAATATTGCAGACAACAATAAAAATAGCAATCTGAACAGCAACAAAGGTGTTCAAAACAAACCCAAAATTCCTCAGAAGGCCTCCGCCAAAACTACATCTGAGCCTCATGATAAAAGAGACCTTCCTGTAAATAATGTAACAAATGTAGATAAACCAGTTTCAGAGGTTGCGATTAAAAAACAACAAACTTCTACTGTTAATACTCGTAGAAACGTCCCTCCATTTTTGTTGACTTTTGAAAATTTCAATAGGAATGTACATAACTGTATGGTAGATTCAGGTGCGTCATCTAACGTAATGCCTTGGTCTGTCTGTCAAAAGATTAATGCCGAAGTTCAATTGTCCAGCTTGATCGAACTAGTGTTAAAGTGATAGGCGAATTAAAAAATGTGCTTATAAGATTGTCATATAATCCTAAAGTCCATCAAGTGATTGATATCATTGTTGTAGATATCCCAGAAGTATATGGTTTGTTTTTAAGTAGAGATTAGTCAGAACAATTACATGGCTATTTTGCAACGGATTGGTCTCACTTGTGGCTGCCCGAGAACGGAAGGCCTAACAGAATCAAGGTAAATCGTGAATGTTATCTTAAGTTCACGGTAACTGATTTAAATGATCCCAATGAACCATTCACTCCTTCTGCCAATTCGCCTGAAATACAGGGGATGGACACCTTTTTCGGCAATTTCATGGCCGAAACTTCAACCATCACCAACCCGGAACAACAATCTGAAATTATGACATGCACACAATCAACAACCTCCTCTCAGTGGTCACATGCACCTGACGAAAATCAAATATGGTCTCTTTACTTTGATGTGTCAAAATCTAAGGAAGGAGCTGGTGCAGGGTGCGTGCTCATCGATCCAGCAGGTAACAAGACTTTGATTGCTTGCCGGTTAGAATTCGAATGTACAAACAACACGGTCGAATATGAGGCACTCCTGCAAGGTCTCAGAAAAGCACTGGATTTGAACATTCAAAGTTTAACTATCTCTGGTGATTCAGAAATCGTGGCTAGACAGGTAAAAAATTCTATCCACTATTTATCTCCGCACCTAAAAATCTATCAGATTGAGGTATGGAATTTGACGAACAATTTTTCCGCATTTAATATAAATTCTATTCCTAGATTGAATAATTCTGAAGCTGATTTGTTAGCTAACGTCACTTCAAAACTTTTTCTTGCAGAAGGCCTATCTCCGAATGCATTCTCCGTCGAACTGTTGTTCAGACCGTTTGTCCCAGACAACATAATGAATTGGAGAGTCTTTGATGATTATCAACAGATCATAAGTTTTCTGCATATGGAAGAAACTTTCCAGGGCATGGTGATCGACGAAGGTACCCATGATGAAAATCTTCGCGACTTTATGCTAATACTAGATCCGAGATCCCCAGAATCTGCATCAAACATGGTAAACTCTATCCCAAAATCTTTGGTTAGGTTAGAAAATTTTTATGATCTTCACGATAAGTTTAGAAAATCAGTGAATTGTAAAACGAATAGTTCATCTTTGACACATGAGAAAGTAAATTTGGGAACTAAATATAACCCACAGTGCATCAATTTAGGGTTGGGGTGTTCTGAACAAGAAAAGGTAGATTTTATCAAGTTGTTTAAGGAATTCAAAGATGTTTTTGCCTGGACGTACAATGACCTAAAAACCTTTGATCTAACATCATACAACACATTATTCCCATGAAACCCTAGACCCAACCTTTTCAACAAAAGTTAAGGAAAATGCACCCAAAACTTGAACCAACGGTCAAGAAGGAATTAAAAAAACTCCTGAATGCTAAAATAATCTTCCCGATAAGGCACACATAATGGGTCTCTAATCTTGTCCCCGTCAGAAATAAGAGTGGTGAAATCCGACTATGTGTCGATTTCTGAAATCTTAACCGAGCGTCTGATAAAGACAACTACCCTATCCCTCCCATGGAACAGATCCTTCAACAGGTATCTGGTTCTGAAATGTTATCCTTGTTGGATGGTTTTTCCGGGTATAACCAAGTCCTTATGTCTCCCTCAGACCAACTCAAAACTACTTTCTGTACCCCATGGGGCACCTACGCTTATAGAAAGATGCCCTTTGGATTCATAAACGCCGGTGCCACTTTTCAGAGAGCGATGGACATTTCTTTCCACGACTTAATCAATCAATCTGTAGTAGTTTACCTGGATGACATCACTGTCTTCTAAAAAAATAAAGAAGATCATCTAGCTCATTGAAGATCTGTTTTACAACGATGTCGTAAGTACGACATTTCTTCAAATCCTAAAAAATCTGTCTTCGCAGTAGAACAAGGTAAGCTCCTCGAATTCATTGTATCGAATGAAGGGATGATTATCGACTCTGAAAGGACCCAAGTCATTTCGAAACTCCCCCCTCCCTCGTCAAAAAAGTCCATGTAATCTTTCTTAGGACAGATAAAATTTGTTAGGAGATTCATCCCCAGCTTCTCAGAAATGGTGAGACCATTACAAAACTTAATAAAAAAGGATGTACAGTACCATTGGGGACATTTATAAATTCAAGCTTTTGATTCAATAAAAAAGGCCATAATAGACGCTCCTTCTTTAATGAGCTCTGATTTTTCGGAAGACTTCACCCTCTACACATTTGCCTCTGACTGATCTTACACTGCTATCCTAACTCAAAAGAACATTGAAAACAATGAAGTCCCAATTGCCTTTATGAGCTCAGCCTTCAAGGGGGCAGAACTTAATTACCCAACAATAGATCAACAAGCTTATGCTATTTTTAAAGCAGTAAAACACTTTCGATCTTATCTGTTGAAATCTAGGATGAAAGTCATTGTCCCTTACCTGACTGTAAGAAATTTGTTAGTACAGAAAGAACTAGGTGAAAAAAGGGCAAACTGGGTCACATCCTTACAGGAATATGACATAGAAATCACCCCAGCACAAATTGTAAGAGGCCAAGGTTTATGCAAGTTGGTCACCGATTCAGTTGTAGGACAACAAAATGAAACTGATATGTTAAATCTAGATCAGCACTATCAAAATCAAATCTGCTGTGCACAAAACCCTGTTAGTTCCTGGTACGACGACATCAAATTTTGTCTTATACACGGATCAACTCCCCATCACCTTGATCCAAAAAAAAGGAGAACACTAAGATTAAAATCTGCTTCTTTTCAGCTGAATAATGGTATTTTGTTTCGCCAAAATTTTGATGGAATACTTATGCGCTGTCTTGAAAAAGATGAAGCAGAAAAAGTGATGCAGGAGCATCTCTCCATGTCAGCCAGCCAGCCACGTCAGCGCATGCATTCAAGGCTGAAGAGAGGTGCAACCCTCATCTTCATCTTTGAATTTGAATGTAATTAATGTTGTAGGCTGTTGAGCCATGGAGCCGTGCCTTTGTGCAGGCATTAGAGTAGGTAGGCCTTTAATGTTTGTAAGGTTGAGATCTAGATCCATATGGTGGACTATACAGCCCATTCAATGTAATTGAATAGGGTAGGTAGGTTGGAGGGAAGAGCTCTAAGAGCCCCCTCATGTAAAAGATCTCATTGAGAGAGAGAGAGAAAGAGAAAAGAGAGAGAGTTAGTAGGATGAGAAGAGAGTCTGCGAGTAGAAAGCAGAAGAGAAGGAGCTGAGACCTTGTTATAGACCGTGCTCAGGAACACCTTGTACAAACAAGCATTTTCCNGAATGTCTGTAAGTGTTCTTTATATGCTGTGAATGTATGTTATGTTTATGCATTTGCAGGAGTTGTTTTGGCTTCAATCTTGAGAGGTCTTTGAGGCTTCATACCAGGAGGGTGTGACAGAACGCTGCGGGTTCTGATAGCCGTGCATAGAGGTTGCACTTCTGAATTCTGCGGATTCAGACGAAGACGTACCAGGTGGGCACATGAGCTGGAATCATCAATTCAGAGGAAGACCTCAAGGTTGCTGAACACCTTGGAGGCAAGGCTGTGGGAGAGGAACATAGTTGCAGACAGAAATCTCTGAGGATTTCTGTGAAGCCCTGCCAGGTGGGCATCGAGCTAGTGCAAGGAGTGCACAGAGGAAGAACTCTACTGTGAGTTCAAGGAGAACCAGAATCACTGAGGATTCTGAGAGCTTTTCCAAGTAGGCATTGAGCAGGTGCATAGGTGCACAGAAGAGTACAAAACTATTAGGAGTTCTGGGAGAATATACTCTGCCAGGAGGGCATTGGGACAGTGTGCAGACAGGCACAGAGGAGAAGAGAACTCTTTGAGTTCTGGAATTTGGAGGAAGAATCCACTGAGGGATCTTCACAGGGTTGCTAAACACCCTGCAAACTCAACAAGAGGTTGCTTGAGTGAAGGATATCCGGGAGGGCATACAAATTCTCCATCTGTGGGAGAAAGAAGAAGGATAAAATCCCTTTAGGGGGTCTGATTACTTGGAAAATCTCAGGATGGATAGCACCTTTGTGTGCGCATAAAGACTCTGCAGAGGCGCAGAGGTCGCATAATCCCTTGAGGATTCAAAGGAGAAACTCAAGAGGAGTTAGTGATTTCATGCGCGTGGCGAAGCTCAAGGTTGAAGAGTTTTGCAGAGAGAGAAACGGTTGGATTGGCTGGAGAAAAGAGATCTGGACTGTTGGTTTTTTCCCACGTCTAGGAAGGAACAAGAGGAGCGAATAGGAGAGGAGATCGTGAGCCGTCGGATCTCACTCAGATACCCGTCATCCGTTGGATCGATCGGAAGTTGCACGAGGTTTAAACTTCGTAAACAAGAGGGTGAAAGTCCCGAAAGGATTGACTTATCGGGACATCGACGTTTGGGATATCGAAAATCCCGTGGACAAGAGATCGGGTAAATCCATAGTGAAAACCCCGATACAAATCATAACCGTCCATCTGTTGGGACAGGTGGCAAGAATTGAGAACCATCGGCATATCGGAAGTTTAGAGACCAAGAGTTAGAGACTTTATAAGTCCCGAATCAGCGAAAGGATCGCAACCGTTGATCTAAGGAAGGATGCGTGTCGTGCGATCATCCAATTCAGAGATCCAGACACTGGGGTTTACATAGATAAGTGTTTTTGACTTTGCATTTGGAGAAGTCTGACATTTAATCAGGACCGTCCATCCATTTGGGACGCGTGTCAAAAATCTGAAGAAAACGGGGTTCGACGTTTCACAGATCTTGAAGACAGGAAACACTTGCATTTCGGGGTTGCGAAGTCCGAAATCCCGAAAGGAGGAAAGTTCCGTTGTGGGGCCCAACTGACGTCATCTCGTCATAACGGGGGAATTGGGAATCCCCACGGTGAAAACCCCGAAGCAGACCTGAGCCTTCCATCGGTTGGAACACGTGGAAGAAATCTAGACCTTCGGGAAAAATCCCAAAAGGGGAGAGTCATATCGGGAAATCGGAATTCGAGAGATCGGGGAAATTGAAGACAACTGCATTTTGGCATTTGAAATCGCGAAGTCCCGAGGGAGATCTGGAGCCGTTGGTTTAGTAGATGATCACGACCGTTGATCGTGCCTAAGTCAAAAAGGGGTTCCTAGTTGACGTCATATCGGGATTTGGAGAATTGGGGATCCTGAGGACAAGAGGTCACATACATTTCGACATCAGAAACCCCGAAATCCCGAAAAGTGATAGGACTGCGGTCAGATAAAGGGAGGTCCTATGGACCTAAAATTATAGCCTAGGGGACTAGGGGAAGTTGGAGCATATCAGGATATCGGAGATCGAGGAATCGGGAAGGAAAAGGTATGTGATGTCGGGGATTGTGAAACCCCGAAACCCGATTTTCCATCTGTCTATTGTGAACGGAAAAGCGATCGGGCCTAGAGGCTGTAAGGAGAAGAAAATACTTGTGGGTCAATTTTAATAGAGATTCCAGTGGGGATCAAAGAGCCGCTCCGGCTCGAAGGTGGAATTAGAACGATCCTTAAGACCGGGAGGTCAGCGCAAAGGCCTTTGTCAAGGCAGAGGGTGCATCTGCATCAGGTTTGGTATCAGATCCTGATTCTTGTATGTATATTTCAAGCGAGGGAGGCATAAGAGATAAAGAGCACTCTGATACACTGCATCAGTTTGGTATCAGAACAAAGGAAGACAGAGTGCCAAAGACTCTGTGGTGGTTGTTTGCAAGTAGGCAACAATCAAGAAGACAGTCGGGAGAACTGTAGGAGAAGCTGAAGCACTCAGGTTTGTAGAGTGACTGCAACAGATTTGCCAGGAGGGTAGACAGGGACAGCCACATGGCTACTAAAGGCCATAGGTATGCTGAAAGGAAAAGCCCAGAGCTGATGAGCACAACCGAAAGGGGAAAAGAACTTGCCGACATCAGGGAAAGAATGGAAGAGATTGAACTGCGAATACAACATAATACCAAGCCGAGATGGGTATATGAATGGCCCATGAGGAAGCTGAAAGTAAAATGGCCAGTCAAGGAGTTGATGGTCATAAGACATCGAAGGCTGTTAAAAGGATGGTTGAGGCATGTTGAAAACCTCGACGGACCTGAGGAAATGGTTCAGATATGTGAACAAGAGACTGGGAAAATTCTCGGTGAAGAGAATGAAATGGGATCAATTGAAGATCTCAAGAACTGCCAGGAGGGAAGAGAGGAAATTCCAAGTTTCCAGGTGGGCAAGGAGTTGAGATCAACTTGTCTCTCACAGACTGTCAGGAGGATAGACAAGGAATTTCACATTGCCAGCTGGGCAATGAAATGAAGTCACTGCGGGATCTCAAAGACTGCCAGGAGGGCAGTGGAAGCATCTCAAATTGCCAGGTGGGCAGAGATAAGCATTCGAGACTATCTGAAAGTCTCATGGACTCAGAGGTGAGTTCAATTCAGCAAGGAGTGTTGATGAAGATGGGATCAGTTGATCTCATAGTCTGTCAGAGAAGCAACGAACAGACCCCATATTGCCAGGTGGGCAGGGATGAGCATATGAGACTATTTGAGGGTCTCATAAACTCAGAGGTGAGTTGGAATCAGCCTGAGGAGCCGACAGAGCAGGTGAGCTTGGAAATGGATTTAGATCAGCATATGCAGTTGAAAAAGGAGGAAGATCGGAGAAATATTCTGATGATTGGGAGAATCAAAATATCCCTACCATTTGCCCAGGAGGAGGTAGAAATCTGTGTTGCAGATGCAACAATATCCGAAGGACAGCCAAATGAGACTGTCAGGAAAGAAGAATTGGAGCAGACTTTGGAAGCTGCCCAGGCAGAAGAAGAAGAAGATGAGCATTCTGAGGAATGTCTCAATTCTTTCAGCCAGGAAGCTGAGAAAGCTACAGCACTAAAGCTGACAGCAGAAGAAGTAGAAGAGAATGATGAGCATTCTAAGGAATGGCTCAATATTTTCAGCCAGGAGACTGAAAATACTGCAACCTGGGAGTTTGCAGAAGAAGAAGAAGAAGAGACATACAACTTTTTCTTTGCTGATCTGTATGAGTAGATTGAAGCCTTGGAGAGAAGGGTAATAGTGCAGAGCGTGCACATCCAATAGGTGAGGTTGGAAAAAGATGAAGAAGAAGGCATGGGAGATCATGGTGATCTGCCCATTTGTAGAAAATTTTTGCAGCTGGGGAGATTGCATAAACAGGGCCATCCAATTCCACAACTAGATGAGGTGATAGAAGACATCATAAGGCTGATGGTAGAGTCAGAAGAGACTGCTAGCAAGGAGAAGTTGGGCAGAAAGGCAGTAGTGGCGCAGCAGCAGAAGCAGCAGCAGCAGCAGGGAGATAGAGTGGATGAACAACTCCAGAGGATGATTTGGGATCCAGGAGGATTTCCATAGCTGAGATGGGAAGCTCATGAGCAGGAGCTCATGAATTTTGTAGCTGAGGAGTATGATGTAGGAGCATCTCTCCACGTCATCCAGCCAACCAGCCAACCACGTCAGCGCATGCATTCAAGGCTGAAGAGAGGTGCATCCCTCATCTTCATCTTTGAATTTGAATGTAATTAATGTTGTAGGCTGTTGAGCCATGGAGCCGTGCCTTTGTGCAGGCATTAGAGTAGGTAGGCATTTAATGTTTGTAAGGCTGAGATCTAGATCCATATGGTGGACTAGACAGCCCATTCAATGTAATTGAATAGGGTAGGTGGCTTGGAGGGAAGAGCTCTAAGAGCCCCCTCATGTAAAAGATCTCATTGAGAGAGAGAGAGAAAGAGAAAAGAGAGAGAGTTAGTAGGATGAGAAGAGAGTCTGTGAGTAGAGAGCAGAAGAGAAGGAGCCAAGACCTTGTTACAGGCCGTGCTCAGGAACACCTTGTACAAACATGCATTTGCCATTTAATATATAAACAACAGTTTTTCCTGCACACTTTTGTGTTGAATGAATGTCTGTAAGTGTTCTTTATATGCTGTGAATGTATGTTATGTTTATGCATTTGCAGGAATTGTTTTGGCTTCAAGATTGAGAGGTCTTTGAGGCTTCATACCAG
>JASDQU010436441.1:6469-22430 GCA_032191745.1 Picea mariana | reverse complement strand
TTCAAAAGAAGACCTCAAGGTTGCTGAACACCTTGGAGGCAAGGCTATGGGAGAGGAACACAGTTGCAGACCGTTGGTTTTTTCGCACATCCAGGAAGGAGCAAGAGGAGCGCACAGGAGAGGAGATCGTGAGCCGTCGGATCTCACTCAGATACCCGTTAGCCGTTGGATCGGCCGAAAGTTGCACGAGGTTTAAACTTCGTAAACAAGAGGGTGAAAGTCCCGAAAGGATTGACTTATCGAGACATCGACGTTCAGGATATCGGAAATCTCGTGGACAAGAGATCGGGTAAATCCATAGTGAAAACCCCGATACAAATCAAAACCATCCATTTGTTGGGATAGGTGGCAAGAATCGAGAACCATCGGCATATCGGAAGTTTAGAGACCAAGAGTTTGAGACTTTATAAGTCCCGAATCAATGAAAGGATCACAACTGTTGATCTAAGGAAGGACGCGTGTCGCGCGATCATCCAATTCGGAGATCTGGACACCGAGGTTTACATAGGTAAGTGTTTTTGACTTTTCATTTGGCGAAGTCTGAGATTTAATCAGGACTGTCCATCCATTTGGGACGCGTGTCAAAAATCCGAAGAAGACTGGGTTCAGTGTTTCGTGGATTTTGAAGATAGGGAACACTTGCATTTCAGGGTTGCGAAGTTCGAAATCCTGAAAGGAGGAAAGTTCCATTGTGGGGCCCAGCTGACGCCATCTCGTCATAACAGGGGGATCAAGAATCTCCATGGTGAAAACCCCAAAGCAGACCTGAGCCGTCCATCGGTTGGGATGCATGGTAGAAATCGAGACCTTCGGGAAAAATCTCGAAAGGGGAGAGTCATATCGGGAAATCAAAATTCAAGAGATCGGGGAAATCGAAGACAATTGCATTTCGGCATTTGAAATCGCGAAGTCCCGAGGGAGATCTGAAGCTGTTGGTTTAGTAGATGATCATGGCCGTTGATCGTGTCTAAGTCAAAAAGGGGTTCCTAGTTGACGTCATATCGGGATTCAGAGAATCAGGGATCCTGAGGACAAGAGGTCACATACATTTCGACATCAGAAACCCTGAAATACTGAAAGGTGATAGGACTGTGGTCATATAAAGGGAGGTCGTATGGACCCAAAAGTTTATCCCAGGGGACTAGCAGAAGTTGGAGCATATCGGGATATCGGAGATCGAGGAATCGAGAAGGAAAAGGTATGCGACGTCGGGGATTGTGAAACCTTGAAACCCGATTTTCCATCTGTCTGTTGTGAATGGAAAAGCGGTCGGGCCTAGAGGTTGTAAGGAGAAGAAAAGACCTGTGGGTCAATTTTAATAGAGATTCCAATGGGGATCAGAGAGCCGCTCCGTCTCGAAGGTGGAATTAGAACGATCCTTAAGACCGGGAGGTCAGCGCAGAGGCCTTTGCCGAGGCAGAGAGTGCGTCTGTGTCAAAAAGTATTATTGGAATTACATGCATGGGAAGCTGGTGGGAATTTCGGTGGAGACACCACCACCCATAAAGTATTAAGAGCAGGTTATTACTGGCCTACCCTTTTTAAATATGCTCATGCCTTATGTCACAAATGTGTGATTTTTCAAAAGGCATTCAGATGGATACAAAAACCATCGTTCCCTTTGCAACCAGTTTCGGTAGACTCCCCTTTTCAGTAGTGGGGCCTAGATATTATAGGCCCAATCAATTTGGCATCCTCGCAGCAGAATAAATACATCATAACAACCATAGATTATTTCACCAGGTGGTCCGAGGCTGCCCCATTAAAATCTGTAAATACTAGCCAGGTAATATCCTTCTTGAATTCAAATATTATCACTCGTTTTGGTATCCCTGAATGCCTGGTATTTGACAATGCTTCTTATTTTTCGTCTCTTGAAATGAGTGATTTCTCTCTTGAAAAATGAATTAAATTAAAGTACTCTGCCAGCCATTACCCCCAAGGCAATGGTTTGGCGGAGTCAACTAATAAAAATCTGTTCAAAATTATCAAGAGAACGGTCTCCGAAAACCATAAAAATTGGCATAACGCACTATTAAACGCAATCTGGGCTAATAGAGTAACTCCTAAAACTGCTGTGGGTAACTCACCTTTCTTTCTCGTTTACGGCAGGGAAGCGATCCTTCCACCGCATGTCCTGCTTCCATCTCTGCAGTTATCGCAGAAGGTACAGGAATAAGACTGTCCCCCCTTGGAGAGTCGAATTAACGCTTTGTTAAAATTAGAGGAAGTAAGGGCTCAAGCAAAACAAAAGTTGGATCAACATCAACTCATTGTTAAAAACTGGTTTGATTCCAATTCTGCCTCTGACAGAAATTTTGAGGTAGGTGACCTTGCCTTGAAATGGGACAAACCTCATGAGGGAAAAGGAGAGCATACTAAGTTTCAGAACTTATGGTTGGGACAATTTTTAATTGCTGAGAAACTAGGTCCCAGTTCATTTTGCTTACAGAATTTGGAGGGACAGCCAGACACCTTCCCGGTGAATGGCCAAGCTCTAAAAAAGTACTTTTCCTGATGACGCTCCCATACACCCTTTGTAAATATTTTCTGTTTTTTTATTTATTTTCTGTTTGTTTTTCTTTTCTGGTTTGTTTTGGTTTTCATTTCTTCTTATCAGTCTTTCTTTTGAAACACATATTCCTGCACCACGGACTAGCTCAGACAAAGAAAATAGAAAAATTTCCCCTAAAAAATGACTGCTGAAAGTTGTTAAAACATCAATTGTTGTATTTATCTGAAATTGTAGCCCTGTTGAAGATGACTTGTTGTTTGAAAAGTGTTTTCTTGATTTCAATCTACAATTGAAGGTATTCACGACCATCTATAAAAATCCTTTTTACGCTGTCCTTGTTCTTTAAGAGAACAACTCAATGATGTCTCCCTGCTCTTGAAAGTCAGTTTTATTAATAAACTATTTCTAGATCTTGATGAAGGACAACTGGAAATTTTTTCAAGGTCTGTGACATATTAAGATGTGTTAAAAAACAAGAATTTTCAGTGTCACCCCGCTTAATTGAATATCTTTAAAAACTAATATAAATTTTCAGAGAGCTGTGGGAAGTGCTTGTAAACCCGTCGGGACACTGAACAGGTCTGCTGGCAGCAGGTAAATTTATGCATGACACCAAGATAACTTCGTCGGGGTACTGAACAGGCCTGCTGGCAGTGAAGCAATGTCAGGTAAAATAAAATTCTCAGATATGGATTCTGTTTTGACCTTAAACGTCCTTCGTTCTGATATGGAATTTCTTGACAGGATACAGATATCAAAGTGGGTTAATTGACATCCCTGTCGAGGCTATGGCCACCTGCTGGCAGCAACGACCCTGTCAACAATATTGAAGATTTTAACTTTAACATCGTGGCTCTCTTTTTCTAAGATTGTCATTAGTTTTCATCTCTTTAAAAATAACAGTTGTCTGAAACTGGAATGCATTATAATTATTTGGGATGCTCAAACATCTTTTCGGTTGTTTTCGATTTGAAGTTTGTTCTGATTATTCTAATCTGAACTCGTTCATTTGGCAGAGATAACTGCTTCTCTCATCTTGTCGCCATTGTTGGCAACAAATATAAAATTAGCATTTTTATAAGCTGCCTACATAGGGTCTATGAAATTTTATTACTCTTCATAAGTGTTTCTCTAAACAATAGTTGTAAATCATCTCATTTTGCCTATCATCTATTCATGCTTCATTTTCATGACTGAAAGCATGAAAACTTGCAATTATCGTTGTCATTCTATTTTAAAATTTCATTTAAAGCATATCGTTTATTACAGAATTGCGATTTCATTCTATGAGCATGTTGCTCTCATCATTTGTGACCCTTTCGATTCTAAAAGTGCCTAAGAAACTTATGGTTGTTTGAACGAAAGACCCCCATCAATTGATATTTGATTTTTGTATCAATTTTGGTTAGATGTTTGATCATATTTCTTTCATAAAACCTTTGGCTATTCATTTTGTGTAAACTCACCTATCTTTGAAATCAAACTTGGATGCGCGCACTTTGTTTTCAAGTACTCTATGTACCCAATGCCAAGGTGGCATACAACGTACAACATGCCATTACTCCTTAGCATGGTCTCGGGCTTCACGATTTTGCTCACACGCATTGTGATTAACACCTTTGCCCACCGTTTGAATCATCACAACTTGTATTGATGAGGCTCATGGCTATGGCTCTGTTGCTTTTTTCCAAACCCTACCTGTGTGTTCTGTGTTAATTACCCATCCATTTGGCATGGCTCCAATGGTAAGGGCCGAACCGAACGACGTCCAGACCCTACATTCATATGATAACGCTAGGGAAGATTTGGAAAGGAATGGTTGGTGTTTGTTCATCGAAAAATTTCAGGGTTTTAACCTTCAGGTCGCCCAAGAGTTTGCCTTAACCTTTGATGGCTGTAGGGAAAAAATAGGTGATTTGCAGTTGGAAGTAACATAAGAGTTTTTAAGCCAAGCCACGGGATTTCCAGCAGTTGGTCAGAGATGGTTCAAGAATGTGAAAGTGGAGGAGTTCCCTTGGACATTACTGTTTACCTCACAAACAATAACCAGCTGTGATCGAGGTATGCCGATTTCATTCTTGAAACCTAGGTGGCATGATTTACTTGCTGTAGTGAAACAATTCATCACATGTGAGGGATGATTCAGACTTTTTTTCCTATATCATCTACGACTGCTTATGAGTTTTATTGGTTTTCCATTGAATATGCCTTACTACCTACTCAAAAATCTGTATAAAATGGGTAAACGGTTTAGGAAACAGAGGTCAGATTCGAGTTTATTCATCATGGTCTAATTAAAATCATCCTTATGCACCAGTTATAGTCATAAAATGATTGTTGGGATGCGTTCATTTCACGAAATGGTTTTGGCAACAATGAGTTGGGACAGGTAGATAAGCCGGTCATTGTGGAAACCCTTGTGAACCCTACGACCTCTTCTCCACCGCTTCAAGCCTGTGATTTTTCCCCTAATAACGAACCCTTGAGCTACCCTAACGTCATTCAACAGGACAGTCGACCGGGTTCACATCCAAAGGATAGCACTAAAACTGTTAAGAAACCTACAGGAAAGAAGCTAAAGGGCAGTGTTGATGTAAATTTCAAGAACAAAAGGGCTGTTCATTTAATTTCTCGATGTGATCGAAATAAAATGAAACCCCATGCAGACACAATCAACACGATTGAAGTGAGAGAAGATTAAGACTTAGAAATTGAAAAATTCCTGGCTGAAGAGGACCCCGTGTCATTCGGGCTATACCCTGACCGACCCTATGACTATGTTAACAATCTGCCTCCTTGTCTAAAGGACAACCTAGAATTTCCTGGCATCCAAATCTGTGATAAGCCTACCATTAGCATGGAGGATTCTCCGACCCATAATGCTGTTAGTGCTAATACAAATTCCTTACAGTCACAGTGTGACGAGTGCCGATCGTGGATCGACAGGTGCTATACTGATGTTCCATTGCTACAGTCACGACTCAAGTCTTTAAGAGACCAAGTTGATATGTTGACAAATGAAAACAACAGACTTGAATCCATTATCCAAGGGAAGGATAAACGATTGAAAACTATAGGTCGTGTCATTTTCAAAAACGTAGAGGCAGCAACAACTATCGTTAATTCCAAAATTTCTTGATACGTTTTGATTCCATGATTTGAGGTATGATATTTTTAATTTTTTAGCATGATTGTGTCACTCTTAAGTTAGGATATTCGAATTGATTGAATAAACTATTTTTCTTATTAAGATTAGATTGCTTTGTTTATTTAATAAAATATGATTGCATTTGCTATTATAACTAGCTACATAATCGCAAGATTCTGTAGCCAGTTAAGAAAATTCGAGTTGTTGGATTTGATAATTGAAAACATATCTGAGATCCACTTATTTTCATTTGTTTTCAGGATAATTAAGGAGCCCATGATTTCCAAGAAGATATGAGACACTTTTTGAGATCTCCCAGCCATATCAACTTTGTATTTTGAGTAAATAGATTAGACTGTTGGTAGTTTTTGATATTCAGTGAAATCAGGGTGGTTGCATCCCCCATATTTTTGAAACAAATTTGATCTTATCAACAGGAAACAATTATGTTTCCTGAAACCTTTATAAACATATTATTTTGTAAACATTGGGACATCTCAGCCTGGGGAAAGAGTATGGGCGTTTTTATCACAGACTTGAATGGAATATGATGCACGTTACATCTTTATCTTTTCTGTATGATGTTTTCATTCAAGTTATGTTTATTTCAATTTGATAATAGATTATGATTGCTTTTGTCGGCATAATTTATTGCGAGTTGATATCATTCGATTTATATATGATGTCCATATCTCGTGTTTTAGAACAAAACACACAATGATCATCTATCCAATTTAAATTAGTAGATTCATCTCTAATTTATGCTGAATGTCTGCATGCAAGTTCTTACAGGAAGATTTATCTCGTCGTAGCAATTTGCAAATCATATGATTACTGTAACTGTATCTATTCAATGTTCTATTGTTATAATTCAATCTCCAGCATTATCGTTCCTCATTTATTAGGGGCAGTCCCAAGATCTGTAGCAGGTTTACTTCATCAGATAAAGGTGGTTGGATATTCAACAACAAATAGATATTGGATACAATAACAGGTTAGCCTGTTATTTGATTTCACTAGTTTCTTGAATATAGAAGTTTTCTCTATATAAAACATTTTCTGTTATCTATTATTTTCTGTTTAATTAGGAAGTTTAATGTGTGATGTCATGAATGTATACATTTGAAAAAAAAAACAAAACCAAAAAATTAGATAGTGTTTTTACTTGCTTTATTATTATCGCTAAGAGTAATCAATCCACATTTGATTTTTACGAGTTTATATTAAAACTCGTGTTTTGTATAGATTGTATATAGAATTATCATACATACAATATTAATTTGTACATATATATTTACTTAGATGTACATATAGTTTTTAGTAGTTATTATCTATTAAATCATTGTTTTTCCTTTAGTTATTTTTTCACTTTCTTTAGGACTTAGATCGGCCAACGGAGCCGCTAAACCCGTTGGAGTGAGTTAATCCAAACAGATTGGGTTAATTAGACAACCCTAGACCGGATTCACTCCTCCAGTTGATGAGCAGTCGATTTCGCCCGTCAACAGGATGGAGTTTTGATAATAAACTCTAAGAACTGCAGACCAATGCCTTTTCCTTTATTTCTGATTCACTGATCTCCCTGCATCTGTAAGTCTTTTATTCATAGCATAACTGTAAAAACAAGTCCATTGGGTATATGGAGTCTGTATTGAAAAGAAAACCTACTGTACTAACTGAAAACCTGATGAGTTATTAGACAAAATAGTGCTTCAAGAACCTCCCATTCACTGGGCCTCCAAAAGTTTCTATGTTGGCCAAATTATGTAGGAGAAAAGTGTTATTGTTCATTACCTTGGCTATTATGAAAGGACCATACCATAGGTTATCGAACTTACCATGTTTTTCTTTATCCTCTCTCCTGGCATCCCACCTTAACACCAAATCTCCCTCATTGAAAATATATTTCTTAGTTCCCTTATCGAATGTAGCCTTGAATTTTCTCTGGTGAGCAGCAACTTTCTGATTCATCTGTTCTTTGATCTGCTTAACTTCAATCATCTAAAAAATTCTCCTTTGGATATCGTTGGGTTCTTCTAACTCTTCTTGTAGAAACTTTAAAACTGACAGGCCCAATTGAGTTGGAAGAATAACTTCTGTCCCATATACCATCTAGAAAGGAGATGTCCCAATAGACTTCTTGTTGCTGATACGATCAACCCAAAGGGAAAACTTTAACTTAGAATCCCATGATTTTTTATTTTCTGTCAGTAGTTTTTTGATAATCCTTATTAGAGTCGTATTGGAAGATTCTGCCAATCCGTTCCCTTGGGGGTAGTAGGGAGTAGAATGAACCAATTTGATACTATACTTATTGCAAAATTCAATCATGGAATTCGATTTAAAATCCTGTGCATTATCAATGACTAGTTTTTTAGGACAACCAAACCTGGAAAACATATATCCTTCTAGAAATTCCATGATTACCTTGTCTGTTGTATTCCGAGTCGAAATTGCTTCGATCCACTTCGTAAAATAATCTGTGGCTGTAAGAATCCATCTATGCTGTCCTGAAGATGACGGATTAATCTCTCCGATGAAGTCCAATCCCCACTGTTGAAATGGTCCATGGGTGATGATTGGTTTCCGAGGCAAAGATATAAGTTTCTGCTTTCCAACAAATTTCTGATAGGGTTCACATGCCCTAACCTGAGCAAAAATATCTGAGAATAGAATTGGCTAGTAATAGCCTACCCTAAGAATATTGAAGGTAGTATCCTTCCAATGATGATGGCCTCCACACACACCATGATGCAGATCATGAGAAATTTGTTTAGCTTCTTTTTCATCAACACACCTCAACAAAAAACTGTTAGGGTCTTTCCAGAATAGGGTCTGATCAACAATGCAGTACTTTACTGCTCTTAACTTTAATGGTCCGAATTTTGATTTATCCAACTCTGGGGGAGATTGAAAGTTCAACAAAGAAAATACGATATCTTTGTACCATGGTGAAGAAACATACTTGTTGTTTACCTGTGCATTTGTTTCTTCAATCTGGACAGAAGAATCCTATGTCTTGTCTGAAAGATGGTACAACCCAATTGCTTTGCAATTAGATTCTGTCATTAATTTGGCAAGGCATTGTCCTTTTATCGGTTGAGTAGGCTTTATGGTGAGATCATACTCCAGGATTTTTGTTATCCATTTCCCTCACTTTCCTTCACAATCAGGATGAACCAATATTTCTTTGACTCCACTGCTTGGGACATAAGCTGCAATATTAGATTGAAGAACATATACTCTGAAGGATTTTAGATCCTTTACCAAGGCATAGGCCTATTTTTCTATTATATCATACTTCAATTCAGAGTCTCTGAGAGTTTTTCTAAAGAAGGAGATGGGCTGCTCGTATCCTTGCTCATTTCTTTGCAGAAGAACAACAACTATGGTATTTTCTGATGCAAATGAAAAAATCATGAATTCTTTGGAGTAATCTGGGATAATTAGAACAGGTGCCTGAACAATATCCTGCTTGATCCTTTCAAAGGATTCTTTTGATTTTGGTATCCACTTAATTTTTGCATCCCTTTTCAACATGTCAATAATGTACTTGATAATCTCTGCAAAGTTAGGTATAAACCTCCTTAAAAAATTAATTTTACCAATGAAGGAATGAATAGACTTTTTGTTTCTCAGAATGTCTATTTGTTGGATAGCCTTTACTCTTTCAGGATCTACTTTAATACCTTTAGGTGAAACGATGTGTCCTAAAAGCTTTCCTTCCTCCATGGAAAAATGTGATTTTTTGGGATTAAGTGATATACCGTACCTCCTGCACTTCGCAAAATTCTACTTCAAGTGCTGTAAATGTTCTTCGTTGGATGTTGAAAATATAGTGATGTCATCAAGGTAAATAACCACAAAACTATCTTTCTCACCAATGAAAGCAATGTCCATAGCCCTTTTGAATGTGGATCTTGCGTTCATCAATCCGAAGGGCATCTTTTCATACATAAAAGTGCCCCAAGGAGTGGTAAAAGTTGTTTTCTTTTTGTCCTCTTCCACTACTGATATTTGATTGTACCCTGAGTATCCATCAAGCATAGAGATCCTCTTTGCGCCGACAAATCGCTGTAAGATATAATCCATTTTTGGTAATGGATAGTTGTCTTTCAAAGAGCACTTGTTTAGATTCCTGAAGTCCACACAGAGCCTTATCTCTCCGTTCTTCTTCCTGACAGGTACAAGGTTGGCTACCCATTTTGAGTATCTCAGTGGCACTATGATTTTTTCTTCCAACAACCTTTTCAACTCCTTTTCTATTATAGTTAACAGTAAAGGATTAAATTGCCAAAACTTTTTCTTAACGAGTTTTGATCCAGCTTTCAGAGGAATTTTGTGCTGAATAATTTCTATATCAAACACTTTCAAATCTTCATAAGACCAGGCAAATATATATGAATATTGTTTCATCAATTCAACATATGCTTCTTTATGTTTTTGTGATAGTTTTCTAGATATTTTGACCAACCTTAGGTTTGCATCCGGACTAATGTCACAGCCCACTACATCCATTTCTTCTGTTTGGATAACATCCTTCTTGGAAACATCACTGTGATCGAACAATATCTCTAGTGGAACCAAACCTTTGGGCAGATGGTTTGTCTTCAGTTCAATGATTTTGTGGCCAACAACAGTGTCTTGAAGGACTTCTACAACATGTATTTTTTCTTCACCATTTTCGTCATCTTGATCTATTGAAATGTTAGAAAACTCTTCAATAGTTTTCAAAAATCTTTGAATTTCCTCATCGTCTTTAAAAACCTGCTAATGTTTTATATTATCCGGTATTGAGGGTCTGTGTCTGACCTCAACTTCGAACTTCAGATTAGGAAACATTGGAGTTTTGAAGTTGCTAGCTGCAAGTGCCAAAGAGTCAACCTGCTGATTTAAATTTCTGTGCACAAAAGTAATATTGAATGCCAAAAAGAAAATATCCACATAATCCCACACCTCATTTCTATATTGTTTCAACCTTTGTTGTTTGGTTTGATATATATTCTTGATCTGGGGAATAATAAGTTCCGAGTCTCCAAAAACAGACAGCTTATCTATACCCATATCTTTAGCAGCTTTCAAACCTAACAACAAGGCTTCATACTCACTGATGTTATTGGTGGTGTCAAATTCAAGTTTATATGACATAGGAATAACCTCCTTGGTAGGGGAAATGAAGACAATCCCATCTCCAGAACCTTCTTTAGAACATTCTCTGTCAAAATACATTTTCCAAACAAAATTTTCTTCACTGTCTCCAACAACAGATGTTGTCTTTCTGACTGATACTTCTGCCAGCTCATCACTCATATGAAAAATAGAAGAACCAAGATCATCTTCTACAACATATATAGGATGATTAGTGGGATTATTGTGATCACTTGCCAAATAAGCCAATCTTACTTCTCTGTATAATCTCCGCTGTTCCCCACCAAAAATAGGTATGGTCGCATAGCTAAGGTCCATCTGTAGAGTACCACCTACCTTCTTAGCCCAATATATTGAAAGAAGCATTCCAAATTTTGGTGGTATGTCAGCCACAATAACATCTAATACCACACTTTTCATAGGTAATTGGGAAAGAGTAACAACCACATATTTCATAACTCCAAGGCATTTGACATTCTTGGAGTCAAAAGAATATAGATCATGATATGGTCCAGTAATGTCCAACCCTAATTCTTCCATCACCACCTTAGGCATGACATTATGTAAGGCACCGGAATCCATTAGGCAGTTGTGCAATATATTGTCATGGACATTTAATGAAACGTAGAATGGTGGAGAGGCATCGATTCTATCTTCAATGTGAGGTCCGATAGTTATAGCAGGGTTTTCATCCTCTAGATTGACTGTATCTGAAAAGGTGGCTTGAATTGGAGCCTGTAGAGCCTTGAGGATAGTCTTTCTAAAGGGTTCTGTTTTCATGAGTTCTAATAATGGCACTAAAATCTTGATTTTTTTGATTTCATGTTCTAAACTGAAAGAAGAAACGTTTTTTTTTGGTTCCTTTATGTCAACAGTACTATCCTTGGCAGGTTGTTTCAATGGTTGATCAACTTGAATCTTGGGACTTCCTTTGATAGTTCTTGTTTTAACTGGAGTACTGTCCTTCTTTGTGGAAATAGGTGTATCTACTTTAGGTGCATTTGAACCAAATCTGAGATTGTATTTTTTGCTTTTAGGTTCCTTTTGGACGATCTCATCTGCATCCCCTTCCTCAAACTAGTTTGCAATCAAAGCATCTTCATAATCCTGCTGTGTCACATGTAGAGGAGATGATTCAGAATCATTTAGATGAACTGTAGGGTCTTCTTCTGTATCATCTTCATCCTCCTCCTCATCTACTGCATTATTCTGAAAAGGAGGCAAAACCTTTTGGTCATCTTGGTTTTTTGTTTCTCTTGGTAAGATTTGCGGTGCATTGTTTGGCCTCCTGAACTGATTTGGATTTCTATATCCTCTCTCTTGTGCAGGTCTACTGGGCTGTTTTTGTTCCATCTTCAACCTTTCCATTTCAAATGTTAGAGTTTTTAGCATCTTATCCATTTCATCCATCTTAGAATCAGATGCTGAATTAGAAGATGAAGGCAACTCTTCCTTTTGCTTTTTCCTGTCTCTATCACTTCTAGACTTCAGTTTGTCTGCTGCTAATATGTTTGATTCTACCTCGATAGCATCATCTTGCATCAGGCTGAGGGTAGCAGCTCTTCTTTCCCTAAGAAACAAGGAAAATTCGACATCGAATGCATTGGCAAAAGTGATTTTAGCTGATGTCTTTGAAGGTTTAATCTCCTCTGGAATTTTACCATACATCTGGTTGAACCTTTTGGTAAAATCAGGTATTGATTCACCTTGTTTCCTCCTTAAAGCACCAAATTCAGTAATGTAGTATAAAAAGTCTTTCTTGTCTGCCCAATGTTTTAGAAAGGCATCATCTGAGGCTACAATATCAGCAATTAAATTAGGAGTAAAACTCTTGAACCACTTTCTTGCTTCCCCATTTAGACTCTGCACGAATAATCTCATCCACACATCAACATGCTCTACATTGAAATTATCTGTAAAACTATAAAATGAACTCAAATGCTCTTCAACAGTAACTTCTCCATCTCCATTGAATCTGGGCGAGTATCTCATATAATCATTTGGTGTAAAGGCAAACATGACTTGTGGAATAACCAAAGGGGCATACCTTGTTGCAACGATTTCATCCATTCTGTCTGCAACCATATTAGCTATTTTTGGTGTTTTGGGAGTAAGAAAGATTGGTGATGTTGGAGGTGAAAATGTCCCTTGTGTATTACAACTTAGATGTACTATCATTGAGTCTTGATCTTTAGTAGATAAGGATTTCTCTTCTGGACTATGATCAGATGATGGGCTAAGAAACAAAGGATTCTCAAAAGAAAAATAATGTGATTTAAAATCAGCAGATGAGAGAGATCTAAGAGATGATGAAGGTGTCTTTGGTTCACTCTTAATATCTATGCTGTGACCTCTCAAAGTTCCAGTCACAGGCACAGTGTCTGAATATTCCTGTTTAATGAGTTTCGTAAGTAACTTCCACTGTTCTAGATTTAATTCTGAGATAGTTGAAGGGAATGAAACTGTAGCAGGCTCAATAACATGTTTAATTTCACTTTCAGAATTCACCTCTTCATCTACTTGGGTTTTGGTGATTTCAGAGGATTGTCCTTGAGAAATTTCTGAAGACGATTTTCTCTTTGAGAGTGAAGATTGTCCAGAAAGAACTTTAGGTTTTCTTAGTAACTTTTTAGGATCTGGAACTGCTGCAACAGGCTCAGGATCTGGATTTTTCTTGGTTATTGGTCTATTAGTAGATGATGAAGAAGTTAGAGGAGTTTTAGGTCCTTTACCTTCTCTTTTAGGAGCCAAAATTACCACAGAGGAGTCACTAGGTGAATAATCACAATATTAAATAATGTCCAAAATCTTGTTCACCATCAAGATTTGAATCTAATCTTTTCATTTCCCCAGGGAAGATATCTTCATTTCTTCATCCCCAAAAAGGACGCCAAAAATGTTAGTCCCTAAAGTTGCACTGACTGTGAGAGGGTGCAAGTTAGGGCATCATCAATTTATTGCAAAATGTTTTAAAGGTTTTTATGATTTGGTTTTTTGAGTAAGGTGGTTGAAAACTGGCTCAAGAGTATAGAATAAAATGAAAATCACAATCAGAACATAGCATATCCCATTGACTGGTTAAAAGGTAGTCACATAGATGAATTAGACCAATAATAAAGAAGAGGAGGAAGATTCCAATTTGTCAACTACACATAAATCCTTGTCTCAGAATATCATAAAGAAACAAGACCATCAACTTGATATCAAAACTTGAAAATAATTCCCACAGTAATTTTTTCATTGTATTAATTAAAAATCAAGAAACAAATGCATTGCAATCTGAATAATGAATTCAAGCATGAAGAAATAAAACAGAGTAGAAAAGAGTGTCTAACCATCCATATGCCTTTGCTATTAAGTGTCAAATAGAATAATAATTCCTTACAAGGAGTTTCCGAATAAGTCCTTTGGATCTTCAATTTTTTGACCTTAACAAAGTCTTTCCTTTGCCTATTTAAACCATCCATAAAACCTCCAGATCCTATCATCTAGTGTATTCTTAATGACTAGATCCGAATAGTATCTATCTACTAGGGAAGTTAGCTCAAAAAGAGATTTTACAATCCAAAAACAGATCATTGCTCAACAACTTGTTATTGTATGATCTTTCCAACCTTACATTTGATTCTACAAAACAGGGATTAGTTTGATCTAGTCATACAGTTCGAGGTCTTTGCATTTCATAGGCCAAAAACGAGTAGACACTGCCATATTTCCTGGAAAACATCAAAATTATGATTGTAGCAATCTTGATGAAACCTTTAGGATATAATAACAACAGTAGCTTTAACAGTTTTCTGTTTGAGCTTTGTGGTAAGCACGACATTGTGCCAATAGAGTCTGAAGTTTATTTCTCTGAGTTCTTTGAGAAATGCTCTTTGCTCTTTTTTTTTTCTTTCTGAAACCTTGAATCCTTTCTTGCTGATGAGCATTCCATTGTTCTATATGTGCCTTTTCTTTCTTCAACTATCTCACTATCTTCTGGAGTTCCTTGATCCTTTCTTTATCAGTTCTGATTTTAACCCTGAATTCGGGGAACTCTTCAGAAGGTGCAGTCTCATTCAGATTTAAGGCAACCTTGGGTTCTCTCGATTTAAATTGGTATTTAGAAACCAATCCTGAGCTATGTTCTTCATCAGAACTTGCTGAATCCATGGCTTCAGGCATATCTAATATGTGATCTGAGTCTACAAGGTAACCCTTTTTATTCTCAGGAATATCAATGATACCTTTAGCAATTTCTTTAGCTTTTGCCAATTTGGTTGTAGCTCTCGTTATAGGTCCTGTAGATGATGAAACAATCTGTTTACCTTTCTTTGCTGGTTTCTTATGCAATGGAGATCCTTTTGCCTTTTTTCTGGTACCTACTTCAGCATATTCAGAGTGATCTTCTATAACTATGATGTTTTCTTATTTGATCGATGGATTAAACATGGCTTTAGACTTCAACCTATACTTGTTGGTAACCCTAGTAGAATTCTTTCTAGGTTTTTGAGACGCAGAGACACCTTTATCCTTTGTCCTTTTGACTGCATCGCCCTTTTTACTGGTTGATGGTGATTCATGCTTGACTGTAGTTTGAATATCAAAATCTTCATCTGAATCTTCTTCCCCTTTAACATCTTCCTCAGAAAACATTTTGATTTCTGGATCCAACTTAGGTCTTTTACCTCTGCTATTCCTCGTCACCATGATATCAAGCATTTCTTCTTTAATAGGGGTTTCATCAATTGAAATATTTTGTTTCTGTGTAAAAATATTTTTTCCTTTGCCTCTCTTCTGTTTGCTGGACTGTGTGTTAGGATTTAAGGATTGTGTGAGCCAACTCCAGGGTTTCTGTAATTCTCTCAAAGCAGACACAACTAAAGTCTTAATTAATACTTGATGAAATAGGCTGCTCTTTGCATTGGTGGAGAGTGACTGAACTCTCTTTGACATATTTGTCAAGCTTTTGAGTATAAAGTAAGGTAGATTCAAGGGATAATCGCCATTTAGATGCATTAAAATCCTAATGTGGTAGATATAGACTAGTGAGAATCTACCTTCGCAGGTGATATACCTGTGGATAACGATCAGAGTAGTGTGCCATTTAGGTCTAATCCATTTACGAGGAAATCCCCTTCTCCAATTCGGATTTTGCTTATCTGGAA
>JASDQU010436440.1:124800-148803 GCA_032191745.1 Picea mariana | reverse complement strand
TGATAAGCTATTTATGATAAGGAAGTTTTTGCTGGGTTTTCTTCCCCTAGAGGGTTTCCCAGGATAAATGTTGTGTACTTGTGGATGTGTATTTCTTAGTGATCTTGTGGTTGTTATGCTCTTATCTTTATGAAATGCAAAGAACTATAATATCAGCATAAAACATTAACAATTGATAGATTTGATCAAAGAGATCCTGAGCTACATTTCCGGGAGCTCACCCAACTCAAGCAAACAGGTACGGTTGAAGTATATATTGATGAATTTCAGAGGTTAGCAGTTATGGTACAAGATATGTCCCCGACCAAGCTCATGATGCTTTTCACAGAAGGGTTGATGGAACCCTTGAAGGGTTGGGTAAAGTCTTTCAAGCCTAACAACCTACAAGAGGCCATTTGGAAGACGAGGGATTTGGGTCCAGCTACTAAGCTTAAATTCATACCTAGACCACCTCTTAACAGTGGAGGAAGGGACCAAAGACCTCCAATGAATCAGGGAGGACGTGACCCTAAAGGTTTTGACAAGGGTTGTGGCAGGATAGATGACAACACCAGGAGGGAACTGAGGAGGAAGCAACTTTGCTTCACTTGCAAGGAACCATGGAATCCATCACATAAGTGCATGGGACGTGGTCAGGTGCACTACATTGAGGTCACTTCAAACAACGAAGAGGAAGATGAGATTGGCCAGATACAGAACATGGAGGCCGAAACCACTGAGGCAGTAGAGGAGGAACAGATCACAGGACAGGATAGTATGGCCACCTTGGCATCTATCAGTGGGGTACCCAAGAATAACACCTTCTGAATGAGGGGGGTCTTGCAGGGTCAAAGAGTTTCGGTCTTGATTGATGGGGGAGCCTCCCACAACTTCATCGATGCAGCATTATTGAAAAGGAGGCACATACCCACAGTAGAATTTGAAGGATTCAAAGTGGAGGTTGTAGGAGGAAGCACTATNGTAGAATTTTAAGGATTCAAAGTGGAGGTTGTAGGAGGAAGCACTATGCCCTGTGACAGATATATTCCAGACATGAAGCTTACCTTAGGTAAGCACGAGCTGATACAGGACGTCTATGTCATGGACCTTCCGGACACCAACATTATCCTAGGAGTTCAGTGGCTCAGCACATTGGGACCTATCACCACAAACTACAAAACCATGGAAATGTCATTCATAGAGGAGGGTGGACGAAAGGTAGTGCTTCGGGGCATGACAGGGAACGCTGCAAAGGTAGTCACGGCCAAGAGGATGGAGGCCATCTTCCGGAGGGATGAGATAGTATATGCAACCGAATGCAGGATTGTGACACAAATGGATGAACGGGGCAAGGTTCACTACACTCCAGAGATCAAGGAAATCCTTGACAGACACCACACGGTGTTTGGGCCTATTCCTCTAGGGGTTCCACCAGATAGAGGATTTCAGCACATTATTGAGCTAGAGGAAGGGGCCAAACCAGTTATCACCACACCATACAGACATCCCAAGAAGTACAAAGACGAGATAGAGAAGGCCATCAAGGAACTTCTGGACATGGGACACATCAGGCCCAGCAGTAGTCCTTTTGCTTCTTCAGTCGTGCATTGACTTCAGGGCCTTGAATAAAAAGACCATCAAAAACAGGTACCCAATACCAAGGATTGACGAACTGTTGGACGAATTGCATGGCGTCATCTACTTCACTAAAATTGACCTTCGTTCTGGCTATCATCAGATCAAGATGAGGGAGGAAGACATCTCGAAAACAGCTTTCAGATGTCATTACGGCCATTATGAGTTTTTGGTGATGCCCTTTGGGTTAACCAATGCCCCTGCTACATTCCAATCATGTATGAACCATGTGTTCAATAAGCAGTTGAGGAAGCACCTGTTGGTATTCTTTGATGTCTTGCTTATCTACAGCAAGACATGGGAGGAGCATCTAAGGCATTTGGACCATATTTTGTCAATCATGGAGGAACAGTCGCTATATGCTAAGGAGTCCAAATGTGAGTTTGGAATGACGGAGGTCCTTTATCTAGGACACATTATCAGAGCAAAAGGGGTACAGGTACATCAGGAGAAAATTGAAGCCATCATAGAATGGCCTACTCCTAAGACACTCACAGAGTTGAGAGGATTCCTAGGAATGTGCATGTATTACAGGAAGTTTGTCAAGGGTTTCTCTCAGCTATGTGCACCCTTGACCGATTTGACTAAGAAAGGAGCATTCAAGTGGGACGAGGAGGCTCAAATAACGATGGATAAGATGAAGAAGGTGATGAGTACGTGCCCAGTCTTAGCACTTCCAGATTTCAGCCTCCCATTTACCTTGGAGTGTGATGCATCCGGGGAAGGAATAGGGGTCGTACTGATGCAGAAGAGGCACCCTCTTGCCTACGAGGGCCAGAAACTCCGAGGGCCTGAGCTACTTTATAGCATTTATGACAAAGAAATGTTGGCTATCATGCATGCACTAGTCAAATTCTGGCAATACTTGGTAGGTGCTCGGTTTGTTGTCAAGTCAGATCATAACAGCCTCAAATATCTATTAGAACAAAAGGACTTGAATGAAAGGCAACAAAAATGGGTAAGCAGAATACAGGCCTATGACTTTGACATTGAGTTTGTCAAAGGGAAGAACAATGTGGTGGTTGATGCCTTATCCAGGAGGCCATCCATCAAGGTTATTAATGACCTCATCTACTACAAAGACCGAATCTTCTTGGTTCCTGGATCGGCCTTCAAGACCAAGGTATTGCAGGCGTGCCATGACTCTCCAATGGCAGGGCATCAGGGGATCAGCAAGACGTACAAGCAGGTGAGAGAAAGATTCTCTTGGAAGGGGCTCAAGGAAGATGTGATTAAGCACATCAAAGAGTGTACTTCATGTCAACCAAACAAGGATGAACACACGCACCCAGCAGGACTGTTGCAGCCCTTACCCATTCCAGAGCACAAATGGGAAAGCATATCCATGGATTTCATCACCGGACTACCAAAGACGCAAGGGAAGGACTTCATATTTGTAGTGGTGGACAGGTTAACAAAGTTTGCACACTTCTTCACCATAGCTACCGACTTCAGTGCAACACAGGTGGTCGAACTGTTCTTCAGGGAGATCTTCAGGTTGCACGGCCTACCCAAGACCATTGTCAGCGATAGGGATAGCAGGTTTATGAGTACTTTCTGGCAGGAGTTATTCAGGTTGGTTGGTACGGCCTTGACCCCTAGCACCAGCTATCACCCTCAGCCGGATGGACAGACAGAGATAGTCAACAAGTGGGAGGAGGGCTATCTCAGAAACTATGTGGCAGGGCAGTAGAAAGCATGGGTCAGATGGTTGCATCTAGGAGAATATTGCTACAACACCACCCAGCATATGTCCATTGGCATGTCACCATTTAGAGCCTTGTATAGTTATGATCCTTTATCATTTGTGGAGATTGCGTTCGGTCACAGCAGGGCACCGATGGTACAGGATTGGATACAGCAGAGCCAAGACATTCTCAGGGAACTGAAGGATCATCTACAGAGGGCACAAAACCAGCAGAAGGTCCAAGCAGACAAGCACAGAGTGGACCGTACTTTTGAGGTTGGCGATTTAGTCTATTTGAGGTTACAACCATACAGGCAGGCTTCCATTAAAAGAAGCAGAGCAGAGAAACTGCAGCCACGTTTCTTTAGGCCCTACAGAGTCAGCAGGAGGATAGGGGTCGTGGCTTACGAGTTGGAGCTTCCACAGGGCAGCAAGATACACAACGTCTTCCATGTCTCCTGTCTTAAGAAAGCCCTCGGCCAACACATCGGGCCTATTGAGGCATTACCCCCCATGGATGAGAAGGGGCAGCTTGTTTTGATTCCCGAGGAGGTATTAAAAGTCCGAGAGAAGAGGCTCAGAAACCGAAGCATCAAAGAGTACCTGATCAGGTGGAAGGATTTACCCATTGAGGATGCCACTTGGGAACAGGAGCACGTGGTAAGAGAAGCAGGTTTGGAATTGCTTGAGGACAAGCAATTTCGAGCAGCGGAGACTGTAATGTCCCCCACCTCTTAGAGAGGTGGTGAGGAGACTTAGTGGCCTGGGCACCCCCACTAGGTCATAGTCTCACACTGAGAGGGGAGGTCAACTAGGCTAAAGTTATAATTTTAAGTTGACTTGAGAAAGGAAAGGGATAAAAGGAGTAAAAGATAACTCAACAGAAGAATATTAGTTAACCCTGGGAGTTAACCTAACTCAACAGAGAATTAGAAGGAAAAGTATAAGTAAAAGGCTGGGGCGCACCTATTAGGCATTCTGAATTTGGTGTATTGCTTGTTATTGCTCTTAAGCATTCAGTTTGGGGGTTTTGCTGTACAAACCCTTGTGAGCAACTCAGTGGTGAAATATCCACTCACCTTATTCCACAGCTTGGTCTCGAGGATGAAAGATTCCTCCACACCATTCTATTCTCAGCATATCTCCTTCTAGAGCTTCAGAAGATAGCAGGGCCATACTATTTGGGAAGTTTCCAGCAAGGGCGCACCATACCATTGAGAAGGGGTCGATCTAGCCAATCAAGAGAAGCGTTGGGCATTCCATCAGTTGGGTTTTACTTGCAGGTGCTCCAGCATCATTTTGAGGGTTTCATTGAGGAGTTATCACCACTCAATCTTCAGCAACAGTTTGGGACGATTTGGAGGTTAGGAGGACGTCCCACTTTTTTGTATTTCTCAGATCTAGAGAGATCTGCTTGAGATCTGGATCTGAAACTTCTCCCACGGGATTCTCTTAGCCCGATCTACATCCTTGGAGAGTTTCACATCATTTGGAGGTATATTTCTTCAAGAACGAGTTGCCTAGGGTTTCTACCATTCAGGAGGGCGCAACTCCCTTGGAAGATTCAGCATTTGGAGAGGTTGGCCTTGGACGTTGGGCTTGAGACTTCAGGAGGAGGATCCCACTACCCTGATCTATTATCTGACCAAGTTTGGGCTCATTTGGAGTCATCTTCCATGAGAGCCGAATTATTGAGAGCTTCAGTCTTCTCTTGGAGCGTGGCTTCTTCAGCTGGAGGGTTTGTATTTAGATCTGCTTGGTGTTGGTCTTCATTTCTTATCCAGCGTTTGGAGGCTTCTTTGTATTGACGGGAGCATTTTGTAGCAGCTCATACTTGTTGTCTACTAGAGCCATCTGAAGATTATTCCAGATCTGCTCTTTCTATTGTATATGATTTCTGCTTCTATAATAAAGGTCAAATCTTTGCTTGTGTTCTATATCTTGAGTATATTGTGATCTTCATGTGTTGAATGAATCTTGTATGAACATACTTAATATCTGGAAACTTCAATAAAACACCAGCACATCATACACAATCGAGCTAGTTAGTGGTCTCAAGCAAAAAATTTGGCTTGGGATCATTACATCTCCCTTGTTGAGAAGGGTTTTCCCAGGATATTTCTTGTGTTCTTGTGCATAGTTATTCTTCTTGTGATCTTGGTTATTGCAGCACTTGTAAATTGTGTAGTTGCATTTGTTCATGGTTCAAGTAAATGTTGAAATGAAATAAACCTCATGCTTGAGCCTAGCATAGTGAGAATTCAACAGTGGTGTTCTTGTAGGATAATGTCCTAGGGTTTATAGTGGACTACCCTAGGGTTTCACCCAAGCTCCATCTTGATCTTATCTTTAAAGGTTGTTAGAAGACATAGAATGGCTCCTTAGGGTTTGTACTGGACTACCTTCATTTTCCATTCTAAAGGATAGATACCTAGGGTTTGTAGTGGACTACTCTAGGGTTTTATTCTTAAGTCTTTCTTTCACCTTTTTCCTCCAAGAAAGAGCATTGTTTGACTCCATATGCCGAAGAGAATAAATCGGCATTAGTCTTTCTCCATTGTAGTGAGTCGTGTGTTAAAGTTTTACTAATACAGCTAGCAGTTACGGTTCTTCTTTATTATTATAATCATTTAGCACATTAGCTGCATAAATAAGATCATTGAAAGAGAGGCAATCACAGAAACAATAGAGACACACAGATTATCCTGGGAAACCCTCATGGGGCAGAAAACCCAGCAAAACTTTCCTCAATATAGATAGACCAAGCACCGAACAAAAGATCCTCCCATACTTCTTTACTAGGAAGAGTAGCGCACCACTTAACCAAGAAATACCAAGAGATAGACCAAAAAACCCTCCTTGACGTCACCCCCTCTTGTAGCAATTTCTCCTCCAAGACTTGTGCACTGCAGAGATGGATGTTGTGTGTGTCCAAATGAAGCGTTGGCCTCCCATATAAATAGTGGTCGGGCCAGCCTAAAATTAGGTCTGAACCGACCTGTCACTTTAACCTCTTAATTTACATTTATCTGTCAAGGCACAATAGGGACTGTTGGACTTAGTATGCCAAACAAATCAAACTAGGCCAACCTTGTCATCAGAGCTTCAAAAGTTAGAACAACACTAGTGGTATGCAGATATCATATACTTTCTCTCAAACCTTACTTGCCCAAGTCGTTTGATTGGTCACAAGAGGAGGGCTTTAAGGTTGAAAGCAACAAAGTATTGTATCATTCAAGACGGCTTGGGGTGGAAGAACCCCAATGGAGTGATACTTAGATGTGTTGATGAGCTAGAGTCTAAGAAACTTTTGATTGACTTCCATTCAGGATTTTGTGGTGGACACTTTGTGGCCAAAACTACCGCCCACAAAATCCTCAGAGCAGGTTATTATTGGTCGACCATTTTCTCAAATGTACACAAAATGGTCAGGGGTTGTCAGCAGTGTCAGCTATTTTCAGGGAAGCAAAAGCTAGCAGCCTTGCCTCTTCAACCTGTGGTTGTCGAAGCTCCTTTTCAGCAGCGGGGGCTTGATTTTATAGGTCAGTTCAAAGATAATACAAGTAATGGTTTTACTTGGATAATTACAACCACTGACTATTTCACTAAGTGGGTAGAAGCAATACCCACTAAGCATAAAACCGACAAAGTAGTAATGGATTTCCTTGAAGATAGGATAATCACTCGGTTCGGTGTACCCGCCAAGATTACCATTGATAATGCCAAGGCCTTCAGTTCGACAGATTTTTCCAATTTCTGTTTCAACTATGGCATTGTGTTGTCCCACTCTTCAAACTATTATCCCCAAGGTAATGGTCTTGCTAAATCAAGCAACAAGAACTTGATGAACATTCTCAAGAAAACGGTAGGGGATAATCAGAGGTCATGGGACAACAAAATAAAGTTTGCATTATGGGCGGACAGAATAACTAAAAAGAGTTCCACCGGTAAAAGCCCCTTTGAGCTTGTCTACGGTCTTGATGCCACCTTGCCAGTTCATCTCAAGCTTCCAGTGTATCAGTTTGTTTAAAGTATGGTTTAGATGAAGATTTCCAGCAGAACAGAATTGATCAATTAATAGAGTTAGATGAAATCAGACGGAAAGCTTTGGATCAAAGCATAAAGAATCAGAGCAAAGTAAAGAGGACTTTTGACAAGTCTTCACGGCAAAGAGTCTTTCAGGAAGGGGACACAGTCCTTCTTTGGGATAAAAGAAGGGAAAAGCCAGGTAGCCATGGGGAGTTTGACAGCTTCTGTACAGGTCCATATATTATACAAGGTACAGCTGGCAGAAAATCGTTCTATCTGAATAGGTTGGATGGTGAGAATTTGGCCCTACCAGTCAACGGCCAACTTCTCAAGTTGTTCTTCACAGAGGTCATCTAATGCCCATGGGGGCATCTACTGTATCATTCTCTCTAACCCTTATCTTTTTACTTTATACTTTGTCTTTTATGTACATCATTTATTTTTATTATATGCACATGTATACTAGCACCTTTGTTGTATTTTATGCACATGTATATATGCTTTGTTGTACTATATGTATTTGTACTTTATCATTTGCAAATTGTGTATAATGTTGGCTTTTATATGGATATGATATCTAACATGCGTCAATGATGCAAGAAGCATGATTATGGATTCTCGCATGGTCTCCTACAGATTTATAGATCAACCACACGTCCCCATATGGAGCCAATGTTATCCACCAGTTTGCACAAGTTGGATTTCCTGAAGAGCCGCCAGAGAATGAGCAATCAGTGCTCATATATGCAGATTTCAGTGATTCAACAGGCCTTAAAAGGGCCCTTTTTTTCCGCATTTCCACCATTGTAATAAATGTCCTAAGTATGAGATATTGTAAAAGGCTATTGGCCACCCTTGATCTAGGAGTGGGCACATACTTCGGAGTGTTTTTTTTACTTGTTAATTATTTTTTCTGCTTGCCTTAGTGAGCGATTAAATAATTTCTAAGTTTTTTCACTCAGAAAAAGACTTGCTCCAAAGCCAGAGTATGTGTTGACAAGCAGGTCTCGGCATGGAAAATCCAATGTCTAGTGTCAGAATGTATATAAACTCATACTAGAACATAGTGTCTAAGTCATTTGGAAATTGCGACTAAGTCTGATAGGTTTTTTTAAGTTTTTAGTGAATTAATTAAATTCCCGCAAAATTGGAATTAATTATGAGTCAATCAATGTAAAAAATATGGCATCAAACATTGTCAGATGTCATATTTACAGTCGTTTTCCAGTCCGGAGTATGATGTAAACCCCTATTTCTCATCTTTCGAGACTAAAAAGTGATTATTATCACTAAAAAAGTCAATATTACTCGAAAAATACGGAAACGGGGTAATTAATTGAGTCTCCTAAATTTTAGGAGAACTGGAGAACATGTTTTAGACATGTTTTTTGTGTGTCTTTAGTCAACTAAAGGCTAAAGGTGAGTTAACTAATAAGAAGGTCGACCTAATTAGATGACATGGAGTTAGGGAGGAGTCTCCAACTAAGGAACTTAACTCCCATCCTAAGTGGCGCCTCACCTAAACCCTAGCGCATCTTTTAGGTGGTCCACGCCCCACTTAGCTCACACCTCACTGCTAATCTCTCTCAGTGCACTCACTCGCCACTCCTACTCTCTCCTAGTTCACTCCCCTTCATCTACCAACACCTCCACTTAACCTACCTCCACTCGCCCTTCACCCCACGCATCTCCCTCTCATCTAAGTGCGCCACTCCTACGTAACTCCTCCATTACCCATGCTTCCCCTACTCCTAAACCCTAACCCTAGTGCATGCACTATCTAGGGATTATCACCTCCATTTTCTATTTAAGAGAGGTTTGACCTCCTCATTTGTTAGTTCAGTCTTGGGTGAAGAAACTATTGTAACATTTTGCAAGCATTGGAATAAAAGAAGTCTTTGGAGCAATTTTGGTGTGGACTTATGTGTGGTGGCTTTATCTAAATGCAAATGGTTTATGAGGTAACATGTATTGTTTAATGTTTTGATCCGATGCTCAATTGTTTAAGCCTAATAGGTATGTTGTCATATGATTAGGTAAGAAATATCTAGGTTGACTTTTCTTATTGCCTTTACTTACTCCATAGATTCTTAAATGCATGTTATATTTTAGGTTAAATCTAACATGTTTTGGTGAGTTATGTGTGTAGGAAATGCCTTTAAATTTTGTTTGCAGGATTGAAGCATCTAATTACAGGTTATTCAAGAAGGAGGATTGGCAAATGGTGGCTTCCATTGTCATCGTCCAAAGTTCATGAGATCAAGCGCCCTCTTGTCCATTACCAAGAGAACCCCATAGCCCAAAGTTTCAGACTCAAACAAAAGCTCCATAAATCGATAGAATCTCTCTTCCTTACTCTTTCCTTTTGATTGCACGCAAGTTAGGATAAGCCAATACTTTATTTCCAAACGTCTAAAGGCTGCATGCATGTATCTTCTAGATCTGATTATAATTTGTCATTTTAAAGGTAGATCTAGGTGATTTTGAGGCTTTTTACTTGGTCTTTTCATCTAAGTTTTAGATCAAGGTTTCTTGCTTAGTTTAAATTATTTATCAAACTGTTTAAAGACTACATGTTTGTTGTCCCAAAACAGCAAACAGAAATCTTTAAAGAGAGCCTAAGTTAGGATTGTTTAAACCCTTAAAAACCCCAAAAAATTTCAATTTTTTGCCTTGGAAAATTTCTAAAAAAAATTTTGATAAATTTTTTATTTGTTTAAAGCTTCTTTCTATCATTTCTAACTTGATCTGTTGGCTGTTTGGTTGCAGCAAATACAGGTCCAAGAGGAGATTTTGCCCGTGTTGGGCGAAAATCAAGACTTCCAGGGACCCTGGGGGATTGTAACTTTGTCAAAACGAAGCGTCTCTTCTCTTTTCTTTCTTCTTGTATTTCTCTGAAAGATCCATCAATAAGGATCCCTTTTCTTCCAAAAGAGCTAAAGGCTTAAAGAGAACACTAAAGTTCTCCATTGTAACAAGTAATAAAAGCAGGCCTTTGCGCCCAGTTTTCTTCATCCCCTTAAGGGGATTGGTGTTGTGGTTTGTCTTTTTCTCGTAAAGTTGTGCATGCTCAAATCTAATAATCAACTACACAAATCAAGCAATATCAAACACACTGCAAACACTCTAACTTCATGCATGTTAAACTAATGCTTAGATCCTCATGCAATGTTTAATTTCAAGTAGTTTCTTCTTCATTCAATTTTGCAACAACAGTGCTTAGCAATATCTTGTTGATCTCTCTTTCAATCTTTCAAAGTCTTGACCGCCTATCCAACTAGGGGGTCAACTCCATGTGCCATGAAGATATGCATCATCAAATGCTAATATGTCGAAGACAGTTTGGTTCTACTAGGCAACTTATGCCTCCAGCACAATTTTTGTAAACGGAATTTCCGCACCCCTGCGTGGGTTAATAATGTAATAGGTCTACATGGATCATAGTTAGGTCAGGTACCTTGGGATGTTTTCATTGGGAGAGTTCTTTTCACTGAGGGTTTTTTATCCTCAAGTTATTAATTGGGCTTTTCAGCGTTATTAATTTCCCTTGAGTTTTTCCCTCACACCTGCAATAATTCCTCCAAAGTGGTGAAGGGCGTTCTAATGGTCTCATCCTCTGGTAGTTATTGTTTAGGAATGATGTAAATGACCATGTAAAACATCTTAGAAAGTTTCACAGAATTTCGTCAAGTCTAGATAGGTTTTTTTTTAATTAATTAAATTAATTAATTTTTCCTAAGGCTAGAAGTTTAATTATTTAATTAATTAATTGTTTTTGAGCAATTATCGTAAAAATTAGGTCATTGGGCTTTTGCTAGGGGTATTTGTGCTCAAAAAAAATGGAATGAGACCCCCTACACCCTTGGACCAAGTTTCAGCTCAGTCAGACAACTTTTGCTAGGTGTTTGTCCACCTAGAGTGTTAGTCAGTCAAAACAGCAATTTTATTTGCTAAGTCAAAATGTATTTTTTGTAATTTATGAGTTAAATGGGTAATGTAATGATGGAATAAGGCAAGAGGGATGATACCTAACCTACCCAACCCACCTCCTAACCTTTACACACCCCCTCACATATTCTTTCACTCAAACACCCACGCCCCTAGGGGGATTTGCGTGCCCCCCTCACATGAAAACCTTTGAAACACATTTGAACTGATTTGTGGGCCCCTCCCATGAGTAGTGCGCCCTTCCTAGCCTACCACCTCATCCTTATCTTGTCCCCACACTCCAACTCACATGCCACATCAGCAATCCGTGCCCAAACCCTAAGTGGTGTGCCCCTCTCCTTGGGATGCTCTCTTGGGCTTGGTTTTTGACATTTGGATCTCATCCAAGAGGGGTGAGTTTGCCTCTCCAAGCATAAATAGAGCCTCTCCTCACTCATTTCTTCACCATTCTTTGAGCTAGTGTTACTCTACTGAAATTTCGCCCAACCTCTCTTGCTCTTTGCCTCTTGCTTCCATTCCATTTTCTCTTGAGAGTCTTGGAGCAACTTGTTGCTGCAACACTCTCCCATTTGGATTAATAAAACTTTGGAGGATTTGGAGTAATCAAGAGTATTCTGATTGACTTCTTGCATATGAGGTGACATTGTTCATTTTTTGCATATGGTGTAGTGTTGAGTAGATCTTTGGTAAAGTAATTTACTTGAGTAGATTAGCAAAGAGTATTCTTGTTGGTCTATACATGTTGGGTAGCTAGTGGTGTGAAGTATTTCATATTGTTAACTTATTCATGCATGTTATCTATTTGTATACCTCACATATTGCTTGAGTTTTGCAGGTTTGCCTCAAGGGATTGTTGGGATAGCCTCAAGAAGGAGTCTTCCCTCAAAGCCCTTTTAAACTCCATGCTTTGCTTAGTATGATTTTCTGTTATATTTCATCATATTTTTCAGTAGCTAACCATCTTAGATAGGTCATATAAATCACATTTTTACTTGGAGATTTTATGTGAAAAATTTCTGCGTAAAAACCAGAAATTTTTCTTAACATTTTTGTGTTGTGCAGCATTTCCAGCAAGCAATAGTTTGCTAGTTTTTGCAGGTTCTTACCAAGTACAAAGGATTATGCTGCCCAAATTCGCCCGCACAACACCCCAAGAGAGCAGCCTTTGAGTGGGTAACGATTCTCTTCTTTTTTCCACTCTTTTCTAGCATTGTAGCAAACCCCCGAAAAGTTCCCTTGAGGCTTGCATTCTCTTGTATCTTTGTTTCATTCTTGTAAGTTATTTCAGCAAGCTATTGTTGCCTACACCTTGGGAGAGTGATTGGCTCAGCCAACCCCCCAATATAGTTTGGCTAGGACTTAGTTTTATTTCATTATTTGTTATTCAGTTTTATTTCATTATTTGTTATTCTTTTTGCCCCACTTGTCATTAGGACAAGGTTGTGTGCCTAGGATTGTCCTAATAATTGTTTAGTTTTGATATCAACCCTCTTTGACACAACAAGGTAGGCTTGCCTCCACCTTGTGCCATTGTGAGTGGTTTGTTTTTCATTTTCAAGTTTTGCTTAACTAATTGCCTACACCTTGGGAGAGAAATCCCCAAAATCGTATGGTTAGGTACTCATGTGTTGATGGTTATTATGCTCATGGATTAAAATTCTCTAGAGTAGTCATCACACATCATTTAACTTAGCTTAAGCCCTCAAGGCATAGTTTCATTTTCATGCTCTAGTTTTTATCACGTGCAATCTCCCATGGTTGATATGCTTTGGAAGTAATCCTTTAAATCTGCAATTTACTTATCTCTTAAGGCATTTGCCATTACTTTAAATCAGATGTAGAGCATGTACATGGTGTAGATCTTAGTTTTCTTTTCAGCAAGTCATATTCATTTTCTTAGCATGTTTTTAAATGGATTAAATTACATGGCTAAATGGTGATCACATAAAGCAATTTTCTGTTATAGTTGGCAAGCTGTTCTTGTCTTTCACTTTACTTTTTCTTTCAAGTTTACATGCATACTTGGTTAAATGGATGATGATGTGAATGGTCTTTGCTTTCAGCTCTTCTTTACATGCTTAATATATGCTTACATGCTGCAATTTCATAATCTGCAACACTCTTTTACAGTCATTTAAGTTTCGGTTTTGGGCATAATTCATTGTTTTTGGGCACCTAAAACTTGTCAAAACACTCTTAAACACTTCTTAAAACTTAGTCTTAAGCCTTAACAACATATTAGACCAACTAGGACACCTATAATCCACCATCTTCACCATCTAAAACGGGAATTGAGGAGGACAACGGAAGGTGATAGGCTGGGGACGGTCTCACGGCACGAAGGAGTGTCATTTCCGTAAAAACTCAATTCTTTGGGCTGACTGTGACAGCTAGGGTGGGCCTCGTTGTCTTACTATCTTGGGCATCCAGCAGCCATTTGGCAATAGGGGGAGGAGGATTAAGGTTTGACACTTAGCTAGGAGGATAATTAAAATCTGTAAAATCTTTAAGCAACTCTTAACCACTTAGTCTTTTAGGCAATCACTCTTATGGTATATCTTATGGTTGTTTAGAATACTAGTTGCAAGTTCACATATCTTTCATCTTTTATGCAAGTTGTGGTTTGATTATCTAAGTGTTGAACTCTTTAAGTTTGTTAAGCATTTGTCTTTCACATTTCACATCTTTTGATTGATGCTTTTTATGGTGTGATTCAACAAGAGATAGCGCATCCCACTTGGAGGCATCATCTTGTTGGATCTTGAGTGCTTTATGTTGCCATTGAAAAGCAGTCCAATTGTTATTGGGGCATGCTTGGCCTTGTGTGAACGATCTTCATGTTTTGAATATCTTGGAATTCTCACATTTAAGCACTTAGTTAATCTTGTTTATTTGTAATTGGTGTATCTCACATATCTTGTTCATAATTGTTGTAACATCTTTTTTTCATTGTTGTAAGTACTTGTATCTATCTTGTTGTGGAGTAGTTGTAACTTTGTAATCTTTGTAATCTTTTGTAATTCAACCTCCTCAAACTATAGTTGACCCCTTTGCCCAACCTTAGGCACTAGTCTTAGTTGACTTAGGGAAGGGTTTGCTTAACATAAGTAGTCTTGCATCTTGCATTACTGCCTTTGCATCATAGGTTAGTACTCCCCCCAAACTTCTAATCAATTAAAACCAACTCCTAGAACATAAATCTTATCTAGTAACTAGGGTCTACCCCCCTTGCCTTCCCTAGGACTAAGCCTAGAAGGAAGAGGTTCCCGTCAAAGTGACAGTGTGGACTGTGAACCTAAGCATTGTGCCTCCAAGGACACACTAAGTGAGCTAGACTTTGCTCACGTTTGCAAGTGTGTATTAGAACGGCAACACAAAGCAGGGCATATAATTTTATGTGTTGCAATTCATCTCTTTCTTTTCTTACAAAGTGTTTGCAGTGTGCACAAGTGCCTCAATATTTCAAAGCAGAGTGCATGATCCATCTTCTTTTTTTCATAAAAGTAATTGAACCTTGCTAGTATAATAGGGCAATCATTTAAGATTCTGAGTTCATTGGGAGGAAAAGGCCTGAAAGCGACCTGCGAAGTAAGATGGTTCGTCGTGTTGGACATCCAGTGCTTTCGGTGAATTTACTGATGAAACCATTGGGTTTCGGTAATTCTTAGCAAGTCCAAGCAAAAAACAAGCTTCCTAAGGGACCAAACATTTTCACTAATTAATTACAAAATTAACCCTAATAAAATCTTCGATCTACACTGCCCACGACTCCCTTTAAGGCACTGGTTAAAACATACTATCTATCTATCTTTTGTCTTATGCGAGCGATATTATTCATGCTTTGAGTGATCTATCTTTCATGTGAGCAGTCTTTACGTTTATGCATTCTATCTAACTTTTATGCTTAAGTTTTGCAGATCTTGTATCCTTTGATAATATATATACATGCTCACGGACAAGTATCTTATTTGATTATCTGAAGATTATATATGCATGTTTATAAGCAAGTACTTTTGATTATGATGATGGTGAATGATAAATGTTAGTTGATCAAGTTTTATTTCAAGCAATAAACTCCTAGAATAAAGTGTTCTTGCTTTCTTAGTTTAAAAAGTCTTAGTTTTATTTTTTTTTATATAGGGACTACCGCCCTTGGCTTCGCTAGGAATTGGCCTAGACGGAGGAGTTGAGGATCAGGTGACAGCACCTTGACTCGAAACTTGCCCCCAAGGACACACTAAGTGGATTGAAGGTTTCTTCCACGTTACCCCAAGTGTGTATTAGGACGGCAACATGGATGACTTTTACAAAAGCAAAATAGGGCCTAATTAATAAACATAATATAATAATATTATTCAACACTCTCTCTCAGGTAGAATATTCTTTATTTCAACACTATTTCAACACTCCCCCTTAACAAGAAGGGTATTCTACTAACAACATAAATAAAAACTGACTGGACTCAATACATCATCAAGAGAAGGAAACATCGTCATCAGCATCGGGAACACTGTCAGTCATATCTATAGTTCATCGGAAGTTTTTCTCATCATCAACATCAATAGAAATTAAACATCATCATCATCTGCAGCACGGAGCTGGAGTAACATCAACATCATCAACAGCATGAAGTTGGAACATCAACTTCAACAACAATATAACTGGAACATCAACATCTATATGTGGCAACAGAACAAGGCAGGTGCATTAACAACATCTGTGGTACTCTGACAGACCGTTCTTACCGAACCTTCGGGATCTTCCAAGGAATCATAAGATTCCCTAAGATATAGAATCCTAACTGAGCTACCACTACTGACCACAGCTGGCATATACATGCACATGTATTCTGACAAAACATCCTTACCGGACCTTCGGGATCTGCACAGGGATGATTGGTCCCCTAGGATATAAAATCCTAACTGAGCTACCTGTTGATGGTCAGGATACCATAGTATCATCAGCATCACTCCCCCTTTCGAGGGAGGTCCTTTCGGACTACACCAAGCTTGTCTCGGAAGTACTCAAACTTCACACGAGACAGAGGCTTAGTCAACACATCTGCAACCTACTCATCTATGCCAACATATTGGAGCTTTATAGCTCCCTTTTGCACCATGTCACGAATGTAGTGATACCGGATCTCTATGTGCTTCGTCTTATCATGGAACATTGGGTTCTCCGTCATCTTTATGCAACTCTGGTTATCACAAAAGATCACGGTAGCATCCATCTCTAGGTCAAATAGACTTGTCAGCAATTTTCAAAGCCACATGGGTTCACAACTGACGGAGCATGTTGCAATGTATTCCGCTTCTGTCGTACTGAGAGAAATACTGGATTGCTTCTTGTTTTGCCACGAAGTCATGGCTGACCTCAAACTAAAACAACATCCTGAAGTGCTTTTTCTGTCTGAAGCACTTCCATCCCAATCCGAATCAATATAGCCATACAATCTGAAGTCACAATCTCCAGTATAACAGATGCCATAGTCCAACGTACCCTTAAGGTATCTCATCACATGCTTTGCAACTACAAGGTGAACACATCTGGGCTCCACCGGATACTGACTCAAGGTGTTCACAACAAAGCATATATCTGGTCTGGAATTCTTCAGATACATCAACAAACCAATCATCTGTCTGTATAGAGTAACATCAACTATTTCTGACAAAGTATCAACCAATAACTTCAAATTCGTCTCCATAGGAGTGGACATGGCTTTACAGTCCATCATGTCGAATCTCTTCAGAATTTCCATAGCATACTTTCCTTGATTAAGGAAAATCTAATTTGGGCTCTGCCATACTTCAAGACCTAAGAAATAATGTATCGGACCTAGGTCCTTCCTTTCAAATTCGGCGGCAAGATTCTTCTTACAATCTGTGATGAGTTTATCTTCACCTATCAAAAATAAGTCATCCACAAATAGAAACAATATAACTAGTCCATCATCCACAATCTTGAAATAAAGGTTGGGATCAGCTTCACTCTTGGTAAAGCCCAAGCTCATAAAAAAACTATTGATCCTACCATACCAAGCTCTTGGAGCTTGCTTCACCTTGCAGACATGAGTCTTCTTTTCCTATACTTTGAAACCAAATTTTTCACATCACATAGTACCAACCTAGTACACTTGCTCAGCTGCAGCTCAATCTGCATAATCATGTGTTGGTTCTATGTGCTTTCTACAAAGCACTATTTGTCTCGTTGCCTTAGAGTATGCCCTCTACTTTTTCTCTCCAACTGTTCCTATGGTATTGGGACTCTACACTTGCAGTTCCTCTAAAGTTAAGAATGATTGCTCCATTCAATTGTGGCTATTGAACTCTGAGAGTAACTCCTCTACTCTATGTAATGTCCCCCACCTCTTGATGAAGAGGTTTTGAGAGGACTTAGTGGCCTAGGCATCCCCACTAGGCCATAGTCTCACACTAAGGGGAAAAGTCAACCAAACTAAGATTATATTCTTAAGTTGACTTAATAAAAAGAGAAAAATGAGTAAAACGATAACTCAATGAAGAAATAGAAGCATTGAAGGTTGAGTTAGGATTAACTCTAGGAGTTAACTCAATAGGGAAATAGAAGAAAAATATAAAGAGAAGGCTAGGGCGCACCTCTTATTCATTCTAGATTTTGGTATTTTGCTTGTTGATGCTCTTGAGCATACAGTTTTGAGGGTTTTGATATTACAAACCCTAGTGAGCAGCTCAGTGGTGAAAGATTCCACTCACCTAGCTCTAAGCTTGGTCTCGAGGATGAAATACTCCACCCACACCATTCTACAGCTATCATCTATCCAAGAGGACTAGCAGGGTCGTACCATTTGGATCAGCAGGGCCGTACCAGCTAGGGTTTTCTTGCAGGGGCGCACCCATTGTTGAGGAAGAGTTCGATCTAGCCAAGGGAAGAAGCTTGAGAGTTTTCCAGCACTAGGGTTTTGCTTGCCAGACCTTGCTCATTAGTTTGAGGGCTTCTTGGAGGAGTTATCACGTCCCTATCATTTCCTGTAGGTTGGGACGATTTCAGGAGTGGGACTTGGTGATTCAGTATTTCTCAGATCTAGAAGGCCATAGGCTAGATCTGACCTTGAAACTTCTCTCAAGTGTGTGTGCCTGCCTGATCTATCATCCGAGAGAGTTTCTGACGATTCAAACCTTGTATTCAGCTGGGCCGTACTATTGGTCATATTCAGGGTTTCAGGAGGGCCATACCATCCTAGGGTTTCCGCAGTTTGAGGAGGAAGCTTCAGTGTTTGAGCTTCATACTTCAGGAGGAGGCTTCCCTTGCTTTGATCTATCATTAGGGAGAGTTTGGCAGCATCAGGAAGTCCATATCTTCAGGAGGGCCGAACCCTTGGTGTCCTTGTCTTCAGCAGGTTGTACTAGCAATCATCAGGGCCGTACCAGTTGCTTGAGGGGAGGCCGAAACGAGCGTTCATCTTCTATTGGCAGCCTTTGCAGCCTTTGGGAGGCTTGATTTGTATCTCTGGGATCATTTTGTATACAGCTCCATTATTGTCTTGAAGCCATCTACTTCAGATCTGCTTCTCTATTGTATCAGCCTTCAAGTGCTTGCTTTCTTATAATAAAGTTCAGTTATTTGCTTGTGGTTCCTATCTTGTGTAATGTTGATGAACCTCATATGATGACAATGATTCTTGTATAAATCTGTGGCTGAATAACCGAATAAACCCTAAGGCCGAAATATTCATGGCCAACCTGCATACACAACAAATAATAATAAAATCAGTGGTTAGTTAGTGATTCCAAGCAAAAAATTGGCTTGGGATCATTACAGTGGTATCAGAGCTTTGATCCTCCACACCTGTGAGGATTAGCACATGCAGAGGTGCAATGGTATCTTTATGGGCAGAAGGAAGAAACGAACCAGTGAAACAGAGGCCGAAATGGAGGGTTCAGGGGATGACCGTGAACCACAGGGCTTGGCTTTCTTGGCAGTCGAATTTAACAAATTCCAGCAAACCTTGAACCTCTAAGAAGGCAACTTGGTCCACCATTTACAGGAAAACCAGGAGACAAATCGAAGGGGGCAGGCTGAAATCACTAAGACCTTGAAAAAGGTAGATGGGAACCTAAGAAAGATTGATGAGAACCAGACCCGGATAACCGAGCTATTGATGCAGATGACTCATCAGGGGAAAGACCCTGAAACATATGGAAACAAAGTAGCTGGTGGTTCTAGTGGATTTGGTGGATCCCATGGTGAAAATAGATATAATTCAGAAAAAACTCCCAAATCCGAGGGAAGCCATGGACGAGGCACGTCATATGGACAAATGGGTAGCAGGGCTAACCCTAGACCATACTTGCCCACATTCACAGATGAACAGGTACAGCAGGAACAGGTGGATGACTTTGTTGAGCAGATGGCACAATGTACTAAGGAGTACTATGGCTTGGACATGTTGATTCAAAGGCAGATGTCCTTGGATCAATACTGCCAACTCAAGTTCAGAAACAAGCCTAGGCTGAGCCATAGGAGCAAATATGAGTTTGAACGAAGAGCAGGGAAGATGGAAATCCCGTATTTTGATGGCACGGCCAAGATGACAGCACAAGCATGGGTGCAAAAACTGGATACATATCTGCAGCTTAATCCCATGAGGGAGATGGAAGCCATCAAGTTTGCCACTATGTACTTGGATGGCAAGGCTCATGATTGGTGGTATTATGGACTCACCACCCTAGGCCACAATCAGATAGTATCCTACACTGAATTCACCCAGAGGCTCATTGATAGATTTGATCAAGGAGATCCTGCGCTACACTTCCGGGAACTCACACAGCTCAAGCAAGCAGGTACAGCTGAGGCATACATTGAAGACTTTTAGACGTTGGCGGTGATGATGCATGATATATCACCAACCAGACTCATGATGGTCTTCACTGAAGGGTTGATGGAACCCTTGAAGGGGTGGGTAAAGGCTTTTAAGCCTACCAACCTTCAAGATGCGATTTGGAGGACGAGGGACCTAGGACCAGGTGCTAGGCCAAAATTTATACCTAGACCACCCCTTAACACCGGAGGAAGAGATCATAGACCTCCAATGAATCAAGGAGGACGTGACCTAAGGGGGTTTGACAGGGGCCGTGGCAGAATGGATGACAACACCAAGAGGGAACTTAGAAGGAAGCAACTCTGCTTCACATGCAAAGAAACATGGAACCGATCACACAAGTGCATGGGCCGTGGCCAGGTGCACTACATAAAAGTGACCTCAGACAACGAGGAGGAGGAAGATTGCGGCCAAATACAAAACATAGAGGCTGAAACCACAGAGACAGCAAAAGAGGAGGTCCCAGAACAGAACAGTACGGCTGAAGGGAATGCCACCTTAGCATCTATCAGTGGGGTGCCCAAATTTAACACTTTCAGGGTGAGAGGAATCTTGCAGGGGTAGAAAGTATCAGTATTGATTGATGGGGGAGCATCTCACAACTTCATTGACTCGGCATTGTTGAAGAGAAGGCATATACCTGCAGTAGAATTTGAAGGGTTCAAGGTGGAGGTGGCAGGTGGAAGCACTATGCCTTGTGACAGATACATTCCAGGTATGAAGCTTACATTGGGTAAGCATGAGTTGGTACAGGATGTCTATGTGATGGATCTTCCAGACACTAACATAATCCTTGGAGTTCAGTGGCTCAACACATTAGGACCTATCACTACCAACTACAAGACCATGGATATGTCTTTTACAGAGGAGGGTGGACGAAAGATAGTGCTCCGGGGCATGACAGGCAATTCTACCAAGATAGTCACGGCTAAGAGGATGGAGGCCATCTTCAGGAGAGAAGAGATCGTGTATGCAGCTGAGTGTAGGATTTCAGCACGTGTGGATGAGCAGGGTAAGGTTCACTACACTCCAGAAATCCAAGAGATCATTGACAAACACAGCAAGGTGTTTGGGCCGATACCTCCAGGAGTGCCACCAGACAAGGGGTTTGAGCATATCATTGAGCTAGAGATGGGAGCTAAACTAGTCATCACCACACCATACAGGCATCCAAAGAAGTACAAGGACGAGATAGAGAAAGCCATCAAAGAACTCTTGAACATGGGGCACATCAAGCCAAGCTCTAGTCCCTTTGCTTCCTCAGTAGTGCTAGTCAAGAAGAAAGATGGAACTATGCGGATGTGCATTGACTTCCGGGCTTTGAATAAAAAGACAATAAAAAACAGATACCCTATACCTAGGATTGATGAGTTGTTGGATGAATTGCATGGAGCTATCTATTTCACAAAGATTGACCTACGTTATGGCTACCATCAAATCAAGATGAGGGAGGAAGACATCTCAAAAACAGCTTTCAGGTGTCATTACGGCCATTATGAGTTCTTGGTGATGCCCTTTGGGTTAACCAATGCCCCAACCACGTTCCAATCTTGCATGAACAATGTGTTCAACAAACAACTGAGGAAACACTTGTTGGTATTTTTTGATGACTTGCTCATTTACAGCAAGACGTGGGAGGAACACCTTCAGCATGTGGATCAAATTATGTCTATCATGGAGGAACAGTCATTGTACGCTAAGGAGTCCAAATGTGAGTTTGGAATGACAGAGGTACTTTACTTGGGACATGTCATTGGAGAAAAGGGGGTACAGGTGCATCAGGAGAAAACAAAATCCATGATGGAGTGGCCTACTCCTAAAACATGTACAGAGTTAAGGGGGTTTCTAGGCATGTGCAGGTACTACAGGAAATTTGTCAAGGGGTTTTCCCAGCTGTGTGCACCCTTGATCGATTTGACTAAGAAGGGAGCCTTCAAATGGAGTGAAGAAGCTCAAAATACGATGGATAAGATGAAAAAGGTGATGAGCACGTGTCCAGTCCTAGCCCTTCCAGATTTCAGCCTGCCTTTTACATTGGAGTGTGATGCTTCAGGAGAAGGTACAGGACCGTACTGATGCAGAATAGGCACCCTCTTGCCTATGAGAGCCGAAAACGCAGGGGTCTTGAGCTACTCTACAGCATTTATGACAAAGAAATGCTGGCCATCATGCACGCACTAGCCAAATTTCGGCAATATCTGGTAGGTGCACGGTTTGTGGTCAAGTCAGATCACAACAGTCTTAAATACCTATTGGAGCAAAAGGACTTGAATGAAAGGCAACAAAAATGGGTAACCAGAATACAGGCCTATGACTTTGGCATTGAATTTACATTTAACTATCAAGGCACAATAGGGTCGACTTTTACAAAGGCACAATAGGGCCTAATTAATAAATATAATATAATAATATTATTCAACACTATCTCAAGTAGAATATTCTTCGAAGTTACAAAATTTCAACATCTTGAACCCTAAACTCACCTTCTCTTTGTTTCTCTATGGTTAGATTAGGGTTTGTTGCAATCTTCATTCAATTTCCAACCATAATGAAGCTTGACGTCTAGGTTTATTGGCAACTTTTACCTAGAAGTGTATCTTCCTATCATTCATTACATTGCTGGTATAATTTTCAGCCTCTTAGGGCTTGACGTCTTGCATTCTATAACTATTATTTTCCATTTTCATTTTCAGCAAGTGATTGTTATTAAACCCTAGTTTAACTTGTACTAATTCACCCCTAGTTTCATCAAATTCTAACTTGTTTTAAGGGATGATTTTTCTATTGATGTAACTAGACATATTGTCGAAGTTTATTGTCTTTCTTCAAGTTTTATAACAGCTATAGCTTTTTCTTGATTTGTAGTGTTTGGGGCATCTCCTTGACTTGTTTTGACTTGCTAAATATCATTTATTGTCCTATATACTTTGTTATCCCCCACTTTTAGGGATAACTAGGAGATCATGTCTCGAGGCCCACAGGTCCTAGACATGGAGTACCGAGAGCATCAAAGTTTGAGATGAGTGATATCAGAATGATGCACTACTTTCTGGGTATCGAGGTATGGCAAGAGGAGGGTCACATATTTCTCGGGCAGGGGAAGTATGCAGCAGATATTTTGAGCAGGTTTCAGATGGAGGACTGCAGACCCATGTCTACACCTATGATCAACAACTGGAAGAAGCTTAGTGCTTCAGATAGCCAGTTGGTGGATGCCACAGTATACAGGCAGTTGATCGGTTCACTGATGTATCTGGTTAACACCAGACCAGATATATGTTTTGTCGTGAACACACTCAGCCAGTACATGGTTGAGCCGAGGAGTGTTCACATGGTTGGGGCAAAACACGTTTTGAGATATGTTGCTGGGACAGTGGCCTATGGCCTAGACTGTGTCCGAGGATATGGAGTCAGTTTGGTTGGCTATACAGATTCAAACTGGGCAGGATGTGCTGTTGACAGGAAAAGCACCTCAGGGTGCTGCTTCTGCCTGGGGTCAGGACTTGTTTCCTGGTTCAACCGAAAGCAAAAGTCAGTTGCTTTGAGTTCGGCCAAGGCAGAGTATATGGCAGCTAGTCAGGCCAGTTGCAAGGCCATTTGGCTTCGTAAGATGCTGGTTGGTTTATTTGGTCAGGAGATGTCACCAACTGTCATTCACTGTGATAATCAGAGTTGTATCAAACTCTCTGAGAATCCAGTGTTTCATGACCGGTCGAAGCATATTGAAATCAGGTACCACTTCATTCATGACTGGGTTTAGAAAGGGGCAGTTCAGTTGCAGTATATATCTACAGATGATCAGGTAGCAGATATTCTCACCAAGGCCTTGCCACGGGGTAAGCATGTCTTCTTCAGAGACAAGATG
>JASDQU010436440.1:96159-121275 GCA_032191745.1 Picea mariana | reverse complement strand
TCATGTCCCCTCGGAGAGGAGGACAAAGCTAGACCCCACAGCCCAGCAGGGGATTCTAGTTGGATACTCAGAGGTGTCGAAAGCCTATCGCATCTACATTCCGCCACTTAGGAAAGTGGTGGTGAGCAGAGATGTTAGATTTGAGGAGGATAGGGCTTTTGCGAGATCTCTTGAGACGAGAGTTGGAGTTGAGGATGATGCAGAGTTGCCAGTTGCAGTCTCAGAGGGAGCACAACCTCAGTCGTCAGGTACACCAATATCAGGGGTGACAGGGTCACCATGCACAGCTTCAGAGTCACATTCAGAGCATGTTCAGTCAGATGGGGCACAGACTTCAAAGGGAGTACAGACTTCAAGATCACAGAGTGTTGAGCCGAGTCCTAAGGCCATTACTCTTGGGCTAAGAGACCTTGTTTCTCCGTTGACCACTTCAAGGAAGAGGAGAACTAGATGGTTTCAGGAGACCCTGAAGGAGGCCAGGGAGAATGTAGGGGAGCCCAAGAGCCAGATCAGAGAGAGCAAGCCACCAGTCAAATTGGGAGCATATTTGGCATTAGTGACGAGTATCAAGGATACTGAGCCACAGAATTTTGCGCAGGTAGTGGACCATCAGGTCTGGAGAGAGGCCATGGTCAAGGAGTATGACTCCATTGTGCGCAATGATGTCTGGGATGTGGTTCTGAGGCCAGTGGGGAAGTCAGTTGTGACTTCCAGGTGGTTGTACAAGACCAAGATTGTTGCAGATGGCAGCGTGGAGAAACACAAGGCCCGTTTTGTGGCACGAGGCTTCTCACAGATTGAGGGAGTCGACTATGATGAGACTTCCGCACCAGTTGCGAGATACACTTCTATCAGGACTATCATTGCCATAACAGCAGAGATGGGTTGGCACATTCATCAAATGGATGTGAAAACCGCATTTCTGAATGGCTTTATTGAGGAGGAGGTGTACATAGAGCAGCCACAGGGTATTGAGGTGAGTGACAGGGAGAATCACGTGTGTCTTCTAAGGAAGGCACTATATGGTCTGAAGCAAGCTCCTCGAGCTTGGTATTCACGGATTGATACTTATTTGCTTCAGATGAGCTTCGAGAAGAACAATGTTGATCTGAACCTCTATTTCATCATTAGGGGTGAGGACACGCTCATTCTCATTTTGTATGTGGATAATCTATTCATTACTGGAGCTGAGGATCTCATAGCTGAGTGTAAGTTGGGACTTGCATCAGAGTTTGAGATGAGTGATATCGAATTGATGAACTACTTTCTGGGAATGGAGGTATGGCAGGAGGAGGGTCACATATTTCTCGGGCAGGGAAAGTATGCATCAGATATTTCGAGCAGGTTTCAGATGGAGGACTGCAGACCCATGTCTACACCTATGATCACCAATTGGAAGAAGCTTAGTGCTTCAGATAGCCAGTTGGTGGATGCCACGGTATACAGGCAATTGATCGGTTCACTGATGTATCTGGTTAACACCAGACCAGATATATGTTTTGCCGTGAACACACTCAGCTAGTACATGGTTGAGCCGACGAGTGTTCACATGGTTGGGGCAAAACACGTTTTGAGATATGTTGTTGGGACAGTGAACTATGGCCTAGACTATGTCCGAGGAGATGGAGTCAGTTTGGTTGGCTATACAAATTCAGACTAGACAGAATGTGTTGCTGACAGGAAAAGCACCTCAGGGTGTTGCTTCAGCTTGGGGTCAGGACTTGTTTCCTGGTTCAACCGGAAGCAGAAGTCAGTTGCTTTGAGTTCGGTCGAGGCAGAGTATATGGCAGCTAGTCAGGCCAGTTACGAGGCCATTTGGCTTCGTAAGATGCTGGTTGGTTTATTTGGTCAGGAGATATCACCGACTGTCATTCACTGTGATAATCAAAGTTGTATCAAACTCTCTGAGAATCCAGTGTTTCATGATCGGTCGAAGCATATTGAGATCAGGTACCACTTCATTCGTGACTGGGTTCAGAGAGGGGCAGTCCAGTTGCAGTATATATCTACAGATGATCAGGTAGCAGATATTCTCACCAAGGCCTTGCCACGAGGCAAGCATGTCTTCTTCAGAGACAAGATGGGCTTGGTGAGGAACACCTTCCTCGGTAAGAGGGAGTGTTGAGATTTGTACCTTGGGAGGTGTTCCCCATGTGCTTTTGACCTCCTTAGCACATGAGGGAAGGACATGACACTTTGTACCTTGTACTTTTGTCTATTTTCACTTTGATTTTGGTTAAAGTGAAATTTGGTCACTTTTGGCCTAAAGTGACTATTAATTCACAAAGGGGTGAATTTGGAGACATAAAGTAGACATAGGAAACTGAACCCAAAGTGGGTTTATGATTTAGATATGAATGGGGAGATCTCAACCATTGATTAGATGGGAGATGAGATGATCTCCACCATTCATGATCTAGGTTTCCTTTTGCTTGTCTAAGAGGGGCGCAAAGGTCAAAGGAGGGGCGCATTCTTCACTTAGTGTTTTGCTTGTTGAGAGAGGAGCACTTGGGAGATGGAGATGAGGTCTTTTCCATGAGGATGCTTGAGGGAAGTCGCTAGCTTTCATTGTTGGAGGCTTGGAGCTGCGTGCTTCATTTATTTCTTGGAGCTATTCTACTTTAGAGAGGGGTGCATTAGCTTTGGAGGCTGATTCATTCCTGGTAGGATATCTAGCCATCAGATTGCAGTGAGGTCAATTTCAGAGTGAGGACATCTACTGGAGCTTCATTCCTGTGGAGGGGTTTTCAGATCTGACATCACAGTTGGCAGTTGGAGCAGATTCAGTGGTTCTGGCAGTTTGCATGAGGGGCGCACCATTCTGGGGTGCATATGTTGATGTAGAGCTTGTATTTCAACTCAGCTGGAGTTGTTATTATATCAAGTTCTTCCATATATTGTGTTTACTGTAACCCTTCTTCTACTTTTCCTCATATATACATTCAGATTCCAAACTAGATTTCCCTACGGGGGTTTTGTCCAGGGTCATGTTGACCAAAAATACCTGTGTCTACAAATGCATGTATTAGTTCTTAGATCTGTTCATTTTCAGCAGTAAACGATGTTTAGGTGTGTTATGTTTATTTTTGAGATGCATGTACTAATTTGTGGTGACAAAAACGACATGCTAGAGCACCCAAAATTGAGAGCATAACCGTAACAAATCAGCAAAGTGTTTTTGGACTGTTGGCTGTTATAAAACAGCAGAAAACTAATTAATTTACAGTTGAAACTTAGAGCCTTTCTTTGGTCAAAGACAAACCAAGAAGGCAAGCTGATAGGACCTGGAATTTTCACAGTATCAGAGATGGTTCTTGCTCCATGAGGTAATTAGTCCAGGTATCATGGTATGTGTCACTTTGATCATCAAAACCAGTGAATGTATGCATCTGATTCCTTTTATTTCTAACAACTGCTTGGATTTTACACTTGCCCACTTGACCATGTTTGGGGGGATTGACAAAGCACCCTAGTAAGCCTGTGTCTGTAGGTTTTAGTTTGCCACTGGAGGAATTTCTGAAAAGCCATCGTCCGCTCCCTTCACAGCATCACTTTTTCATCTTGTTTCCCACTCACTTATCCCATTCCACTTGTCTTGGCACTAGGTTGACATATTTTCAGGACTGCACCTTATCTCGTGGGAAGAAGGGGCTAAAGGCCCAGAAGGTAAAAGCAAGCTGGTAAAAGATAAAAGCCTAAAAATGAAACCTCGAGATGCTTCGCCCACGGATCCCCGAGAAAGCAATAAAAGGCTTCTCAGCAAGAAACAAGAGGGACCCAAAAAAAATAATAAAACAAGACCTAACTAGAGGGCAGAGGGTCTCATCACGAGCCAGCCTATTAGGTCCATGGGTACCTAGCAGTGTGACATTGCCACCAGCAGGTTACCACGCCAAGGTAGTGACTCTTGGCTGCATGGCCAAGGGAAAGGGGGTCTCATCACAAGCCAGCGTTATCATTACTGTTAAAGTACTTGTGGGTAACGTTGTCACCACTGGTCACCATGCCAGGGCAGTGTCCCCTGATTAGCTCTTGAAACAAAAGGAAAAAGGCAATAAAAGATAAAATAACAAAAAAGAATAAAAGACAAGAATGGGCTTGGAAAGAATGCATCCAGGACAGGTACAGCTCGCCTTCTACAAAGGTACCCACAGGTAAAGTTTTTTGCATCCTCTGCCCACATTGCACCCACCTGCTTGGACATCCCTTGACCACTTCACCCACTTACATGGCTTGGATGAGGTCTCTTCCGGGAAGTTTCCTTCTCCAGTGGCACTAGCCCAATAGGGCGCCTTGTCTTTTTCTCTAAACTTGTATTGTAGACTTGTGTAACGTCTTTGAGTTGTTAACTGATGTATTAGGGATTTTATGCACATGTTTACTAATATTGATGATGAGATGTGATTGACATTGCTATGATCCCTATGACTGATGAGCCCATGGAGGACGTAGCTATTGATGTGAGAGACCATGCCCGACGGACAAGTACCACTTTGGACCGGTACACATGGGGAGATGATTAGTTCGAACCTCCATGGGGCTGAAGAGCTCATCAGGTGGATGCTAAGACCCCATCAGGGGGCAGAGATAGGACGAAGATGGATCAGGGGCTTTGCACCAAAGGTGAAGAGGATGTTCCACCAAAGGCACTTTGGCAGAGTTTGACCTAGGGGGATTGACCCTCTTTCAGTGGAACGTTGGCCTTGGAAGTCCTGGGACGTCACCCTTGATGACCATGATGTCATCCAGCCTATTGGACGTCTTGGGAGGCAGACTAGGCAATATTGGCACGTGTGGCATGATGGAGGATCCCAAGGAGGGCTAATGTTTTGCTCCAAGATGCTCCATTTACCCTAAAAGGGGATAACGTCTCCTTTGGAGGGGCTTGATGTCTCTTTTCAGCTTGATTAGGGTTTTAAATTAACATTTTAATGTAAAACAGTATGATTTTAGTATTTTGGCCTTGTCGGCCTTTTACATGACCTAAAATGTAAATTTAGGTCATGACACTGTATAAATGAAGAATTTTCTCCTTCATTTTTTCATCACAACTTACTCACTCCATAAGGAGGTCTGAAATTTGCGCCCTCTCTTGGGTTATTGGCTGATTTAGTGATGCGCACTTGTTGAAGGAGGATCTTTTTTGGCATAGTTTGGCATTTCTCTTAATGGAAGGTGTTACAACTAGGGTTTGCAATGCTTTTTCTTGGTGATATGTAAGTATTTTTCTGCAAAACTTCTTGAATGAATGGTTGTAATTTTATTTCTTGCATATGTTTATAATTTTGTTGAACAAAACCCTAGGTGACAAGCACACAAGTAGGTCCTTGTCTCAAGTCCCCATTGAGGGAATTTTCAGCGATTGATTGAAGAAGGAGAGAGCCTAGCTATTGCTACACTCTCATTCTCTCTTCACTTTTGCTAGCCATACCTTTCATAAGTTGAGAAGAAGGTGACGCCTTAAGCCTAGGTTTTCTACACTTTGGGCCGATTTTTCTAGGGTTTGCTGATAGAGCCTTGCTGTAGCAACACTCTGCTTCATCAAACCTTCTTGTCTTGGTTTTATGCTTCATCTTCAGCTAGCCGTGATTGCCACCGAGTTAAGGAAGGAGGAGAGAGCATCAAGGCCTAGTTGTCCTACACCAAGGTGAGCCTCTCTCCCCTAGGGTTTTGACTTTGAGGCCTTGCCTTAGCAACACCTCAAAGCTTCTCCCTCAAGTCCTTAGCCATTTTTACCTTTACCTCCTCTAGCTCCTGCGTCCTTCACTATTTGACTCCATTAACCCTAAGGCACTGATCTAAAGACCTCTTGCGTTGAAGTGAACCTGATCAAAATTACTCTCAATACATGAATGAAACCCTAACTACACTAACCCTAGCTTATAAACTAACCCTATTAACTAAAGTGTTGCCGTCATCTCTTGATATTAACACCCTTGTGCAGCTAAACATTTTTCTTTTTAAGCAATTGAATGGTGATTAAAGGCATTAATTGAATGAAGTGTTGATTTATTGCATTGAATGCCATATTGTTTCAGCATTTATGAATGAAGTGTCATAATTTCATTGTTATTTATAAACATTGACTTCGTCAATATTTATTATTAAATTGCTTATAAATGTATTAGATAGTCATTGATTTACATGAAGTACTAACCCATTGATCAAATCTTGCATATATCAATTTATTGTTGCTTTGTCTCAGGCAGGTATATCTCTTTGGGGGTTTTACTTTATTGGTTGATTAGCCAGGACTATCGGCTCGGTGGTGACTTGTGAGGGGGGAATAACTACTTTATCCTGTAATCCTTTGCCTTCTCAAAACCCCAGGTCATCGGGGACGTCTCCCCTGGGCTTTACCACCCTAAAGAGAAAGAATCATCCCATTGTGGTAACATTGGGTGGGATTGGTTCCTGTTACGCCAGTTTGACCTTCAAACCTCAAGCCTTTTATCCTTGCTACAAATTGTGCGATAACATACTTCATACATGTAAATCTGGAAACTACTTCATTAAACCACCATGTTCTTTCCTTGAGAACTGTAACCTAGTGGTTGTGTGATTGAGGGACCAATCTAGGAGGTCGTAGACTTGACTTTGTCTTGTTGTAGGATTCCTTGAGGTTGCTAGGGAAGCCTCCCTCGTGTTGGATTTCATCCTTCACTAAAACGAGGCAAGTAATTGCTAAGGTGACAGTGGCAAATACTTCCAATGTTACATTTGTCTTGCATCTTGTGAGAGGCTTTGCACAAGGGTGCTAGAGTTTGTGATAACAAGTACCACTTTAGATCAATTTTTAATTAACCTCATGTCGCTCCAACATTAGCATAAGAATCAAGGTTCAACTGATATATTAAGCCTTCTTACAACCCCAAGGGTTAGCTCAATTGGTCTGGAGCCAAATGTGAGATCTTTCCTACTTGTTGTTGGTCATGGATTCGACTCTCTTGATCCCCTTGGGGTTAGGCCCCGTAATCAAGGCTGACGGTTTACCCCGTTTACCATCCATGGATCATGGGGAAGTACTCAGAGGGTTTTCCATGAGGGTTTCCTTGGAAAAAAATATTAAGCCTTGTTATGTAACTGAAGAACTAAACATTTTCATGATTTTGAACTAGCTCTCTACAATCATTCATAAGATCAATATCTGACAACATTTTGTCCTTGTTCGTCCTTTCATTCACATGATCACTGGTTTTGAAAATGCTATAACTAATACCTCTCACTAGCATAAGAAAAGCTTAGTAGATGTAAAAAAAAAAACAGTTTGGAATCTGGATTCTATAACGTAGAATTATTGTCTTGACTCTTTATTATGGCCTGTTTTGTAAACATTATACGACAGTTTAAGGCTTACCTTTGAACCATTCATTGTATATTACAACTCTTTGATCATGATGCCCTGTTTCATTTAAAGGTTGTTGTAATCAGTTGTAGTGTGTTGATGACACATGGTAGACATTATGGTTAACCCTTTCATGACAATGATATAACTTATAGATGCTAGATGGTTGATGTTATTTGTGTACTAAATGGTTGATGCTTTAATGATTATTATTAATCTACTACAAAATATATTTTTTCATATTTTCTACAGCGAATTTGCTTTTCTGCATGATTTTTTTAATATATATCCATCAAAAATATATCAAAAATATATTATATAAAAAACACTCTTAGGGTATTTTGGAAATTAGGGCTTCACGCTCCCACTCCCCACAGCCTTGGTCAGGGACAAGAGAATAACACTACTTGGTTCCATATAGTAATCTCTGCCAAAATGAAATCTATGGCATTGTGTCCTTCAAATATCGTACATCCCAATGTTCAAAAAGCCCTTCATATTGTTAAACTTTGTACTAGAGTGGAATGAATTCCATTTGGTCAAACATTTGGTTATTTTTAACTAATAATAGAGTATATATACTCACATTATGTATTATTTATAAGTATGCTTATCCTATTGTGGAAGGAGTTCATGCAATTCTTGTCCGATACAAAAATGGGTGGGATAATTGTCCTTTGTATTTAGTCCTTTCTGATCCAGAGTACCATTGCAGTGAAGCAGGGATGCCCCCTCTCGCCGACTCTATTCGAACTTTATATTGATGAGCTAGAGTCTTTCCTCCACAGCCACATCGAAGATGGTGATGGTTGTCTTCTCCATCGAGTGTTGATCTCCCTACTTGCTTTTGTTGATGATCTGATCCTATTGGCCTCTACTCTTGAGGGCCTACAACAACAAATTAATGCCCTAGCGAGTTTTGTGACCTTCGACAGTTGACGGTCAACTTGGGTAAAACCAAGGTCATGATCTTCAATGCTTCAAAGCACCCTCTCTCAGATTTACACTTCTACTTCAGGGGGTAAGAGATTGAGATTAGCACAACTTACACCTACCTGGGGGTCCAATTCACGAGGCCTCGATTTGGTATGCAATAAGCCCTCCAGCCTCGGCTCAACAAAGGGTATGGGTCACTAGCCCTCATTGAGAAACAGTGCTTCCAAGGTTAGTTTCAAGACATCTCGTACAAACTTTACCTCATCGAGGTGATTATCAGACCCACAGTACTCTATGGCTCGGAGATCTGGGGACCGAGCTTGATACCGACAGATTGGGCTCGATTGGAGAGATTTTAGACCTTGCTTCTTAGGTGCATCATCAAATGCAAACATACAGTTCCACAAGCCATTATTCAAGCAGAGTTCGGTGTCTAGCCATTTCGCCTTGAAGTTATCTTCCACTTGAATTCCTTCATTCATAGAGTCAGATCTTTCAAGGACTACTACCAAGAGATAGTGGTACCCCTATCTTGCACTTTTCTCCTCATAGGCCCTCGCCTCGAATCACTCCACAGGCCACGCACGAGGTTGGTTTTCAGAGGCGTCTCGTCTTCTTCAGTCAATGACCATCTTCCCAAAGCATCCTCCCCCCTGTTATCGTGCAATTTGTACTTGCCCAAAGCCAAAAGGCAAGTGATCACTAAATTGGCGTAACAAGAGGTTGTCCTATCACTGTCACCTAAACAAGACACCTCTTTCTCTTTAGGGCTAGTACTCCAGGGAAGACGTCCCCAGTGACCTAGGGGTTTGAGAAGGCTAAGGTAAAGGTATCAAAAAAGTCCCACCCCTCTCACAGGTCACTCTGATCAAAAAGTCCCAAGGGTTTTAATAAGATGAAGCAAAGTATTGCTTAAGTGTACCTGCCCAGAACAAGACAACAAGAAAAACACTATTTGCAAGTACCAATTGATATTAGTGCTTCATAAAACCATGGACTTTGAATAAAAGCTTAAGCTGATATAAAAGATGAAGCAACAGAAATATTTATAACAGCAATGTATACATAATAATAGCTTCACAATTATGCCTCAATAATGCTTCAATAATGACCAAAAATGATAACCTAATATTGGCAAAGTGCTAGTATTTGTCAGAAGCAATGAAGGCAATGTAAAATCAGCTTTAAAACTTGCTTTTATAGTGATTTTGTTGCTGTTATAAATGGCTGTAGCAATCTTTTGCAACAGCAGCAAGATAGTTAGTAGGTTAGTCCAATCTAAGGTTAGAAATGGTTAGTAAAGATCTTGAAGCAGATGCTTTAAAGGTTGTTTTAGTCAATGAATCACTTTGTAAGGTATGAACTAGTGCCTTTAGGGTAAATGGAGTCACTATTGCAGCGGCAATCTTAGAGGCAAACAAATGATAATGGGTGAGCCTAAAGCAAGAGGGAGGATGGTTAAGGTGTTAGTAACCTAAGGCCTAAATCATCCAAAACCCTAGAAGGAAAAGGTTGCTAGGAAGTAGGTAACCCTAGGCCCTAGCGATTTCCCTTCTTATTTAGGTCAAGCTTGAAATAAAAGTATGAAAGCTTAATGAAGCAATAGTACTAGAGTGTTACTAAGGTAGGGCTCTAGTATATCCTTCAAAGGAGGTGTCTTCTAGCAAAATCAAGTAGGTGAAGAGTTATTAAGAGAAGGACAATAACATGTGCTTTTCTCCTAGGGTTTCACACTAGCAATTTCATAATCTCATAAATGAGCAAGTAAAATATACCATAACCATTCAAAACAAAGAAGGATTGCAGATTTCTACTTACTTCACCAAGAATAATCTAGTAACAAACCCTAGTTGAAGACTTTCCACCATGAAAATGCAAAAATACACCAATAAAAGCTCCCTCCAAGAGTTGTGCACCACTTAGTTCAGCCAATAAGCCTTAAAAGAGGCCAAATTTTAGACCTCACACTTGCGTGAGTGAAAGATGATGAAAAAATACAAGAGATTTTTCCCTTATTTAAACAATACAAATGACCTTTAATTACATTTTAGGTCAAAAAAGGCCGACATGGCCAATTTACATCAAAAATCCATTTTTACATAAAATTGACAAATAAAACCCTAATTTTATCATTTTAGAGTGACGTCATGCCCCTCTTAGGGTGATGTTGGGCCTCCTCTTGGAACGCTAGGCCTCCAAAGTGAAATGTTGGGGCTCAAAACCCCTCAAAAACTACCACAGGTGCCAAAACAAGCCATCCCCGTGCCCTAAACCCCAACTGGATGGCGTCAAGGCTCAGAATAATGACGTCAGGGGCCTTCAAGGGCCAACGTCATGGTGGGAGGGCAAGACCCCCCTCGGTCCAGGCCTGCCAAAGTGCCTCTGGTGGAACGTCCTCCCTTTTCTCTGGTGCAATCCTCTGGTATCCTTATGCCCCTGGCTGGGGTCTCAACATCCATCTAGTGGGATTTTAGCCCTATGGAGGTATGAGCTAATCATCTCCCCATATGTACCTGTCCGTCGGGCATGGTCCTGCAGCAACAAGTACGGCCTCCATGGGCTCATAATTCATAGGGATCATAGCAATGTCAATCACATCTAATAATCAAGTTACCCAAACATGTGCATCAAACCCCCCTTTACCCAGACAAATGCTCAAAGACGTTATACTATTTAACAAGCCAGGTTTGGAGAGGGTCACAGGATGTCCTATTGAGCTAATCCTTATTAGGTGTGGGGTGTTTCCAAGTGAAAACCAATCTAGGTCATGTAAATGCATGAGATGGTGTGGGGGACGTTTGGGCAAGTGGTGTAGTGATAACAAGGAAATGTAGGTCTTACTTGTGGCTGCCTATGTAGAGGGTGAGTTGCACCTTGCCATGGATGCAATTGTTTCCTAGCCCATTCAATGACTTTTTACTCTTTGTCTTATTTCTTTTTCTTTCAAGAGAACAACTAGAGGACATTGCCCTAGCATGGTGACCAGTGGTGACAACGTTACCCACAAGCATTTCAAGGAGATGAGAAGGTTGGCTCATGATGAGACCCCCTTTCTCTTGGCTATGCCACCAAGAGCCACTACCTTGGCATGGTGACCAGATGAATAGTAGTGTCATCACTCATACCGCTACATGCCCATGGACCTAATAGGTTGGCTCATGATGAGACCCCCTATCCACCAACTAGGTCTTGAGTTTTATTTTATTCTATGGGTCCCCTCTTTTTCTTGCTAAGAAGCCTTTTATTGCTTTCTCAAGGATCCCTGGGTGAAGCATCTCAAGGTTTGATCTTGGCTTTTAACTTTTGCCAAATACTTTACCCTATGGGCCTTTAGCCCCTTCTTCCCACAAGGCAAGGTACAACCCTTACTAGCTTGGCAAACCCAATGCTCGAACCAATGTAGGGGATAGATGAGAGGGAAAATGATGAAAAGTGATAACTATGGAAGGAATGGACGATGACCTTTCATAGACCCACCTAGTGGCAACTCATCCCTAAGGGAACCAACTTGCTAGGGCACTCTATCATCCACCCCAGGTATGGACAAGTTAAAAGGCATAATTTCCAAGCAAACGTTATGAAGCAAAAGAGAATTTAATGCACATTCAAATGTTTTGAGAATTAGAGTGACACATACCATGAAACCCGGACTCATTACCTCATGGAGCAAGACCCACTGCTACTTCAAAACCAGACCGATGGGATAGATGTTGTTGTTGCTGACAGATGGGAGGCGTTGAAGAAAGGATAGGCCCTCCAGGGCCAAGCTCAAGTCAATATGGCTCTCAGTACTCCATGTCTAGGACCTGTGGGCCTCGAGACATAATCTCCTTAGTTATCTCTAGGATAGGGGATAACACCCCCTTCAAATACTCCTTAGATGCGTCAGTCCATATCTAACCACCTAGACAGATTGTGAACCGTGACATCAGAGAGGACATATATAGATTATATATTCAGGTCACCAGATCTCACCCCTAACAAGCCTGGGCCTGAAGATGTCTTTCTACTTAGAGCACCTTTTAGAGTTGCGAGATGGTATCATTGTCTGCCACCCATACGCATACAGACATTGGATGCATTCACTCAGGATCCCTCTAGGACAACTTCAAGTCGATTCTCATCGACTCCGTGTAGAGACTGATCATCATATCCCACATTCTGATAGGATCTACCAGATGTGTCACGTGTCACCTACAAGAGCCAGAGACAGAGATGCACTTCATTTTTCGGTGTTTCGTATACTATGAGATTAGAGGACGTTACTACTGCCTCTACAGGGACTCCAGGGGCTCCCTCTTCACTTTCTTCCAATATCAAGATCAGAGGTGCCTAGCTCTTTTCATCAAGGAGATTCTTAGTCACAAATCCGAGCTCTTGCACGTCGCCCCCCACCCGAGACTGACCAGAAGGATCACCTCATACTTCCATGGCCTTTCATTAGATCGGAGCAACAAATAGCAATTTGAGTTCCAGAGCACTTCAGACCGTAGAGTGGTGAGACCTTGGGACTCCTCTCAACCTCCCCCCTTGGGAGACCGATCGATATGTTTGAGACTGGTTCGGAGGTGCAAGGCCATACATCCGACCACGCATCCTCACAGTGACAGAGGGTTCAACTCCAAATGGGTTTAGCGCAGGGAACCTCTCACTCGTTAGATTGCCTCCCAGCCTCAGTGGAGTAGTCAGAGATCTATTCAGAGCTTCTTTCCTTCAACCTCAAATGATAGCAGAATTGAGCTTCCGCTCCTACATCCCCCCAGGGTCATATAGTCAGATACCCCCATGGTACTCGAGGACTCCGACAATGAGCCAGCGTGACCCCCGTCGCCCCCCTTGCCATCGCTCATCAAATCCAGGAGACTGTGACCTCATCGGCTTCCTCTTCAGATATTTCCCTCTTGGCTAGTATCGAGTTGTCCAACTCCTACCATGGACACTCTCACTTTGTTTCGCTGCACTTCTGATACTATTATATACACTTTATTTTTGGTTTTTGCTAGACTTGGGGTTTAGCCTTGTCAAACATTTACCTAGACTGCACTTTCAACTTTCTTCTTTTTTTCTTATATCTTTCTCTCTTTATATGGGAATTGCTTTTGCACTCCCACATCGTATACATATTGATTGTATCCCTTAGTCCCATTGACCTACATTTGTGGTCATTAGTTGCAAATTAATAGAATTATCTTATCTTATCTTATCACATTATTTAAGAGCAGAGAGTTTCATGGCCTACTCAAAAGGGGTAGTCTCATGTCAGATCTCTCTCTACTAATATAATCATGTGTTTTGTAAGAAAGGAGGAACAGATCACTACAAAACACTTCAAGCTTCTCAATACAGCAATTATTAGAGTATTTAATAATGGCCGTGTACTTTAAGAAAGACACCTATAATGCAATGTTATAGAGTTATGTTACGTTATGTTAACAAAGTGACTTAATGTCGTATTTGTCACAAGTTACTTTATTGGAAACTTGAATATTTCTCTAACATACATTTCGAGCCTTGAGGCTATTTTATTTTACCCTCTCCCAGAGCATTGTATTCCTCTCTGGCTTTGAGCCATTTGCCTTCAATTTTGCTTTTATATGAGTGGCCTTCACACTCCCACTTTGTATTCACACTTTTGTACTGCATGGTTCCATTGACCTAGTTTTGGTCATTGTTGAACATTAATAAACTTATCTTATCTTATCTAACTTTTGTCTTCTCTCTCTTATGTAATGAACTCTACGACACACAATTAATTATATCTAAGTATCTCTTCTCTCTCCATTTTCCTTTGCATTGTTATGTGCATAATTTATCAGCAATATTTTTATAACACAAAGCTGACATATAATTTACATAGAAATTATTAAAATTCACGCAGTACACATTCATCTGTACCTGATTAATTTTGGAGAAGATTCCCACTTTTCCAGTCGAAGAAATTCATGATCAAAAAACTCCTCAAATGACAATCTCTCCACTGAAAGGAATCCAAATAAATACAATGCAAGATCAATATCCAGCTCAGCCAGAAACATTCCCTTAAAAACATTAACAATTCTCTAGAAAATTTCCACAAAGTCCATTTTGAAAAGTACAACTCAGAAAGCAATAAATAACAGAATTGAGAAAAATCAAGCATAGGCACATAAACTGTGCTTAAGTTACCATTTCATTATTGTGTAATTGTGCAAAACGTAAGCATGAAGCAGTAGTTCAATGTTATGCATGCCCTTATATATTAGAAAATCGTAATTTAGATAAGAAAAGATAATATAATTTTATTAATCTCCAAGAAATGACCACAAAAGTAGGTCAATGGGACTAAAAAATACAACCAATGTGAGTACAATCTCAGAGTGCAAAAGCAACTCCTAGGTAATGCTGAAAGAAAAATAAAGGAATCTAAAGAAAAAGTGCAGCATAGATAAGTATCTAACTAAGCCAATCACTAGGTCTAACCAACACCACAAGATATATAGCAGCAACAGAGGTGCAGCAATACAAAGTGAGAGTTTGATACTAGAAAATTGGGCATCTCAATGCTGAGAGAGAGAGAGATCCGAGGATGATGTCAAGATCTCTAGGGACTGATAACCGACGGTGAGGGGGATGATTGAGGCACTGGCTCGCTATTGAAGTTCTCAATCCCCATGGTGGGATCCAATTGTACGATCTTGGGGAGCGTAGGAGCAAGGAACCCCTACTCTCCTACCATCCAAGTCAAAGGATAGAAACTCCAAATAGATCTCTGGTTGTTCAGCTAAGGCTGGGAGGTACTCTGACGGGCGGGAGGAGCCCTGCTCTGGATCCCTATGGAGTTGGTCCATCTATCACTATGAGGATGCACAGTCTGATGACTGGTCCTGCACGTCCGAACTGACCTTGATGATATCGTTCGAACTCCCAGGGAGTAGGGGAGGTTGAGGGGAGACCAGAGGTCTCACCACACTATCGTCCAAGTACTCTGGAGCTCTACCTATCTCTTGTTGCCCCGATTTGACGAAGAAACATGAAAGTATGAGGTAATCCTCCTAGTGGTCCAGTGGCGGGGCAGGGCATGCAAGGACTGCTATCTGTGGTGGAATATCTCCCTAATGAAGAGGGATAGGCATCTCTGATCATGATATTGAAAGAAAGTGGAGAGGGATCTCTCCAAGCCCCTATAGAGGTAGTGGCAGTGTCCTCTGATCTCGTAGCAAGTTAAACACCAACAAAATTCAAGTGTACAAAGAAGGCTAAGAGAATTATATTTGTCATACTTATTTGTAATACCATTCAAGAAAGAGTCGTTTATGCCAATTTCAACATGAGACATAAGCCTATCACACATATGATCAGATAACAATGAATTATTTTGTGAAAAATGAGTTGTATCGATTGAATCATTTAGTTATAATGAACAGGAGTTGCATATTTATCACACACACATAACTTATACATATCAAAGTGCATGATCATACAAAGACCCAATAATTGGTCCTAAAATCTAGTATTCAATTGACATATCCACAACTTAACTTTGTAATGTTTATAATACAATTCAAAAATATACTATGTTAGTATGTTGTACTGGGTTTCTAAAACAGGGGACTGACAGGGATGGGGCAACAAATGTCTAGAACAACTAGAGCACACTCCAAAAAATTTCAAGGGATGACGAGTTGAGGATGGCTATAATATATATATATTAGAATTCACCAAAAACATGAACGATTAAACACTAAGTAACAGGATACATCCCTTAGGGGGGCCATCTCCATATCCCACGTGTCGGACACATGCCCTAGACGTGTCCTTGCATGTCTAACACCAAGGCATGAAAAAGACCCATGGGGACTCTTAAAAAATGACTTTTCTTGATGAAGACAAAAATGTGAGGTGTGTTTTCTAATGATATGGGTTTAGACAGCAATGTTGAGTTGCCATCCCAATCAACCAATGCTAGAGCTGGTCACTTTCGATGATGGTGATCCTCTTGAGGGGTCATCCTCCACACTAGTAGATGTAGATCTTGGATTGGATATAGAGGAGGACAAGGAGGAGGAGGAGGATGGAGGAGAGAGTAGTGGCAATGGTGGTGATTTTAATGATTCTGACATGGCAGAGAACTACTCATAGTGATGAGCTATGAGATTCTTCCATGTACAGTTCTAGTATCAACCCTATTTTGTATTTACCATTAGCATTCCCACCTATAGTATTAGAGACTGAGTATCTATGTAATACATTTTGATGACATCAAATGAATTAATCAGAAAACTACAGTTTATGGTTCTAACTTCTAAACTTATATTTTATGACATGTGTATTGAATATTCTAATTTCTTGTGTGTTTGATCATCATTAATGTAGTAACTAGTTGTATCAATCTAAAAAAAATTGGATCTTTATGTCTACATTTCGTTTTTGTATTTGTAATTTGTAAATTATTGTTAAATTAGTGCAGCTGCAAGAGCCATTCTCCGGGAGGATGGCATAAGACCCTAGCTGAGATCTAGGGCCCCCAGTACACTCCTGGGGTTCTTGGTTTGAGACCAAGCAGTTAGAGCCATGGCAAAAGACCCTAGTAAGGGCCCCCAGTATATTGTTGGGGTTCTTGGTCAAGGACTAAGCAGTGAGTCCCTACATGTGTTCTAGGGCCCCTGGATGTGTTCCAGGGAATCCTTGCTCGGTGCTTGGATATGTTCCTTGGTGGTTGATGATATAAGTCCCTAGATGTGCTCTAGGGCCCCTGGATGTGTTCCAGAGAATCCTTGCTTAAACACTTGTGTTGATCCTTGGTCTTGTACCTTGGTGGATAAAGACCCTAGATGTGTTCTAGGGCCCCCAGATGTGTTTTGGGGTATCCTGGTCTGGGACCAGGTGCTTCTTGGTTCAGTACCAAGATGTGATGATAAGTGATCTTCTTCTTCTCTCCCAGGATGGTCCATGAGACCTAGGAGCAGCTAGAAGATGGACATGACCACATCATTGATTTTTCCTCTTATGTAGGGATGATAAAAGCTTATAACTTATCATGAGACTTATGTGGACAGTTTGTCATTGAAGAAGACTCATTTGACTTTGTCTTGTAGCCTCCCCTTGCTTGAATCTCGTTCCCCTTCTTCTTAAATGTGGTGTTGGTCTTTTATAAGTCACTTTGACTTATTTGACTTTCTAATTATTATTTTTTATTAATTATTTTAATTATTAGGTTTTTAATTAAACCTAACCCTAACCCATTCCTATACTATAAAAGGAACCTCACTCTCTCATTACATTCACTTATATTCATTCACTCTCACTTCCTTTGTTTTGAATTTTTGGTGCGGCCTACTCTTGTTCAGTTCAGTTTTGGTGCAACCTACTTGGAGAGTTTCTTCTAGGACTGTTTGAAGGCTCGTCCCTCTTGTGTTTTCTCCTCTTTGTTGTTTTGAAGTCCTTGTGCTAGTGTAAGGGTGCAATTGGTCTCCTTTTGTGGTTCGGCCTTCTCCCTATTGATTTTTCCATAAGCAAGGTTTAAGCATGAAGTTCATTCCATTTTAGCATTTTACTTAAACCATAAACAATTTTGTTGCAGCAACCAAGATCACAAGAAGAAACACCATGCACAAGTACACAAGAAGTATCCTGGAAAACCCTTCTCAACAAGGAAAGAAAACCTAGCCAATCCTTTGCTATATTCTTCAAGAGAAAGACCTCCATCACTAAGAAAACATGCACACAAAACGGTGCTCACAAACCCTAGAAGACTAGCGCCCAAGAGAGGTGCACACTTTTTCCAAAGAAGATGTACTTGCTGAAATTTCCAAACTCACACTTAAGATATGATTCCTCAATGGGGAATTTATCTTTACTGATATTAGACTAAACCTGTCAATAGAAGTGTCTATTGGCACAATAGGGCTAACCTCACTGACTCACAATATAATTAATAATTACCAGATTAATTATCTTGTACATTTAATTATCTTTTACATTAAGGTGGGGCCGACCTGTACCCTTTACATTACAATTAGGGTTACAGGTAAGTCTGACTCTTGAACAATATAGCAAGGGATCTCATACACCCACTAGTGCTCAGCCACCATGGGCACATCCATAGGGATGTCCATATCTCTATCTCACTACGTCTCACAGGAGAACCACACTCACTAGTGCTCAGCCACTAGGATCACGTTCACCTATGCTCATCCACAGGCACGTCCAACTCAACAGATCTTCTTTCCCACTGCATTACACAGGAGAGGCATCTGGAGTTCATCATCTCAACTCTCTGCTCAGAGGAGGCTAATACATCGTTTTCATCTCTGTCTCAGCACGATGCACCCAGCTCATGGGAATTCACACGTTCACCTTGTGCTCAGCCACAGATACGTCTAACTCAGCAGACCTTCTTTCTCATTGCGTTACATAGGAGAATCATCTGGAGTTCTTCTCAACTCTCTGTAAGGAGGAGGCCATCACTATGTTCCAGTTCTGTCTCAGATAGGAACCACACACCCATCTCAAGGGCTCTCTCTTAGGTCTGTTTCCTGGAGGATATCTCACACAGTTGCAATCATCAACACTCCCTCTCAGCTAGGGAGGCATTCTCCACTAGGCCAAGTCTCTCACGGAAATACTCGAATTTTATCTTAGCAAGCGGTTTGGTGAAGATATCTTCGATCTGCTCATGGGTAGGAAGATATTGCACGTGTACTGTCTTCCTCTGCACCATGTCTCTGATATAGTGATATTTTATCTTGATGTGTTTCGATCTATCATGAAACACAGGGTTCTCGGAGAGCTTCACACAGCTCTGGTTATCACAATGAATAGTAGTAGGACCCATCTCATGATCGAATAAATCGATCAGAAGTTTTCGAAGCCACACTGTTTCGCGGACTGCTACACTCAATGCAATGTACTCTGCCTCAGCGGTACTCAATGCCACGGAGCTCTGTTTTCTGCTACACTAGGAAACCATGACAGGCCCTAAAGTGAAGCAACAACTGGAGGTGCTTTTCCTGTCCACTGTGCTCCCTACCCAATCTGCATCGGCATATCCCTGCAGGCTCAAGTCTACACTGGAGGCATATCTTAGGCCATAACCAATTGTGTCTCGTAGGTATCTCAATACATGTTTTGCAGCTATCCAGTGTGTCTGTCTCAGTTGGCTCATAAACTGGCTAAGCACATTCACCGCATAACATATATCTAGATTGGTGTTAACCAGATACATTAGTGATCCAATCACTGTTTGTATACGTGTGGATCAATCTCTCCTGAATCAGTATCACTCATATTCTTCAAATCCATCACCATTGGTGTGAGCATGGATTTGCATTCTGTCATACCGAACTTTTTCAATATGTCCACAGTATATTTTCCTTGACTCGGAAAAATCTCATCTGTCCTCTACCATACTTCTAGTCCCAGGAAGTAGTGCATCAAGCCTAAATCCTTCATTTCAAATTTAGCAGTCAATGCTCCTTTTCATTCAACAATGAGTCTCTCTGAACCGGTGAGGAAAAGGTCGTCCACATATAGGACCAAGATCAAACACTCATTGCCATCAATGTGATAATATAGGTTTGGATCAGCAGCACTTTTGTTGAAGCCCAAACTCATCAGAAATCCATCCATTTTTTCCTACCAAGCACGTGGTGCTTGCTTTAGACCATATAGGGCTTTCTTCAACCTGCACACATGAGATCTTTTGTTGTGTATAACAAATCCTTCTAGTTGCTCGATATAAACTTCTTCCTCAATTTCACCAATGAAAAAGGTTGTCTTTACATCCATCTGGTGTAGCTTCCAACCCATGGAAGCAACTAGTGCAATGATAGAATGGATGGAAGTGTATCGAGCTACTGGAGCAAAAGTCTCGTCATAGTCAATTCCCTCTACTTGTGAGAACCCTCTAGCTACGAATTTAGCTTTGTATTTCTCAATGCTTCCATCAGTTGCACGCTTGATTTTATAAATCCATTTGGTCACTACAAACTTTCCCTCTGGTCTTGGAACAATATCCCATACATCATTTTTCAATATAGATTGATATTCTTATATCATGGCATCTTGCCATACTTGTTTACCTAAAGCTTCTCCATGACAAGATGGCTCCGAGTTAGTGATGTGAGTCATGGCTAAAAGGTAGCTTGAGAATCTCTTTGGTCTCTTGCTCTCTCTAGTTGGTCCTTGAGGGGCTTTATGTCCCTCTACTTCTTGTAGAGTTTGTCGGGCCCAAGCAGGCCTTTTATGTCCAACTGTAATATCTCTGGGAAACTGGATCTGCTCGAACAACTAGATCAACTGGAGCAACTGGATCAACTAAAATAATGTATGTCTCCCTCTGAACTGCTGAAGGGGGAGAAGGCATTGTCTCACTATCAATTTCCATCTCAGATTCTCTGCATCTTTGGAAGGTTGTCTCTTCTTCAAAAGTAACATCTCTGTTTATTTCAATCTGGCTTTGACCGAGAATGTAGATTCGATATGCCTTTGAGGATTCACTGTATCCTACAAATGTGCCCTTTCTCCATGATGGTTCTAGCTTGGATCTCTTCTCTTTGGGTACATGAAAATATATTGGACACCGGAATATTCTGAAGTGTCCAATATCAAGCTTCACTCCAGTGAAGGCTTCTTCTAGAGTAATGTTCTTCAAAATCTGATGAGGACTTCTGTTTTGAACATACACTGCTATCATACATGCTTCTACCCATAGAGTCATAGGTAGACTTTGATCATGTATCATTGCTTTAGTTGCCTCGATGATAGTTCTGTTTTTCCTCTCTGCAACCCCATTTTGTGGAGGGTCGTAAGGAACTGTGAACTCCCTCTTGATCCCTGCTTCAATACAGAAGTTGTTGATATCTTTGGAGGTGTATTCTCCTCCATTATCTATCTTAATACCTTGATCTTTCTTCCGGTCAGGTGTTCAACCTGAGCTTTGAATTCTTGAAATTTTGCAAGGACTCCATCCGTGTTCTTCAGGAAGTAAATCCAAGTTTTCTGGGAGTGATCATCTATGAAGAGTACAAAGTACAAGTACCCATTCAAAGATGCAACAGTCATTGGCCAACACACATCTGAATGTATCAAGTCCAAGATTTCCTTGGATCTATTGTCACTGCTTGAGAAGGATCCTTTAACATTTTTGCCAAGAGCACAACCTTTGCAAATACCTTTATCCTGAATCTATATCTCTGGAAGACCTGCTACCATTTTCCCTAGAGCTGGGAGAGCTCTATAATGAATGTGAGCAAGTCTTCTATGCCGTAGCTCACTCAAGCCGATAGTGTCATGTAGCAGGACCTGGATTGGTTTGATGGTTAATCTTTACAAGTTGTTTTCTCGGACACCAATTACCTTGGCAGAATTTATATGAGAGTCTTTGTGCCATGCAAGAACTCTTCCTTCTAAGAAGGTAACCTTGTAGCCTTTGTCTTCCAAGGCAGAAATGGAGACAAGGTTCCTCTTCGTTCCGGGTACATATAGTACTTATTTTAATTGAAGTTGCATATATGAATCTAGTTGGAAGGTAGAAGTTCCAACCCCTCTCACATTATATCTGGCATCATCTCCAAGGACAACATGTACATGTGTCTCTTTCTCAACAAAATTTGTTAGGTGATCTCTAAGACTGGTCATGTGCTTGGAGGCAGCACTGTCAATTAACCAAGTATTATCATTGGTAGGGACCATACTTGAGAGTGCTAAGATGTTGATGTCTTCATCTCCTTGAGGTCTTGTCTTCCTGGAACTGATTTTACTTGAACCATCAATCTTGTCTTCCATCATGATTTTGTTCATTTTAATTTTCGATTCTTCACAAACCCTTGTCAACTAGGCTAGAAAACCTAACGGCTAGGCTAGGCTAGCACTTTTAGGTTTTGTTGGACTTATGACTGCCAACAATAAGCCTTTGAAAGATAGGATAGCATTGGTGAGCTGAATAGCTCTTTCAAAGAGTTACAGAAACCCTAATTCTGAATTTTTCTACAGAAATTAGCAAAACCCTAGAAACCCTAGGGCCAAAAAGTCAAATGCTCGGAATTGCAATCTGAGACTTGTTGGAGGTGCGCTGAAGGAGGTCGTACACACCTATGCTCTTTTTAGCCCCAACGTCCAAGTGCCAAGTGTTGAAACCTCTTAGAAAGGTAGGTCGTACGGAATTTCTGGAAACCCTAGGAGGGCCATACGGTTTTTGTAGGAGAGAGAAGATGGCTAAGAATTGTTTGTGCAATGGGTTCTTCAAGACCTATGCTCTGATACCAAATTGATTTTTCTATAGGCAAGGTTTAAGCATGAAGTTCATTCCATTTTAGCATTTTACTTAAACCATAAACAATTTTGTTGCAGCAACCAAGATCACAAGAAGAAACACCATGCACAAGTACTCAAGAAGTATCCATAGGGATGTCCATATCTCTATCTCACTACGTCTCACAGGAGAGCCACACTCACTAGTGCTCAGCCACTAGGATCACGTTCACCTGTGCTCATCCACGGGCACATCCAACTCAGCAGATCTTCTTTCCCACTGCATTACGGAGGAGAGTCATTTGGAGTTCATCATCTCAACTCTCTACTCAGAGGAGGCTAATACATCGTTTTCATCTCCATCTCAGAACAATGCACCCAGCTTATGGGAATTCACACGTTCACCTTGTGCTCAGCCACAGGTACGTCTAACTCAGCAGATCTTCTTTCTCACGGCGTTACACAGGAGAATCATCTAGAGTTCTTCTCAACTCTCTATAAGGAGGAGGCCATCACTACATTCCAGTTCTGTCTCAGATAAGAACCACACCCATCTCAGGGGCTCTCTCTCAAGTCTGTGTCCTGGAGGATGTCTCATGCAGCTGTAATCATCAACATTATTGTCTAAGTGCCACGACCCTCTTGTACATGCTTGTCGTTGCCTCCTCTAGCTTGTCATTGCCTCCTCCAGTCTGTCGTGCCTCTTCCTTGACTGTTGTAGCTCCTCCCAGTCTATCATTGTCCTCTCCTAGACTGTTGCTTCTCTTTATTTGGTTGTCACTGGTGTTCTCTTTGTGTTGTTGTCACCACAAACATTTAGGGTCTGATAGGACAACCCTAAGTCCCAATCTTAGGCTACCTATTTGGTGTTGAAATATTGTAACTGCAAATAGTATTCTATTTATTATTGAGTCATTATTCATTATATCAATCCCCTTTTGTGGATTGATCATGTCGGGCATTGTAATTGACCAAATCCCCTTTTGTGGATTGGTCAAACCCTAATTGTATTATGCAAATTAAGAAGTCGGCCCCCGGGACTAATTAAAGTAGTTTTAACAATTAAGAAGACAAGTCGGCCCTGCCCGGTGAAGAGACACCTTTACAGCGCCTGCTAGCTAGTATAAATAAAGGAGGCTAGCACCTTATTAATTCACTCACTCATTCACTCATCAAGTGCGCAAGTTTGGTAGCTGCAATTGGGAGAAGAAGGAAGAGAGAGGCGCATTGCTTAGTGTTGGATATTCTCTAGTGTTTTGGTTTATTGTCTTGGAATTGTATTGGCTATCTATATTAAGGAAGTTTTCACTGGGTTTTCTCCCCCATGAGGGTTTCCCAGGATAAATGTTGTGTATCTTGTGATTGTATTTCTCTCAGTGATCCTACCTATGCTATGGTTATCTAGTAAATTGAAAAGAAACCTAATAATAGCTAAAAACTTAACATGGAATCAAAGCTAAGCTGAAGAGAGCATCTTTCCCTGGATAAAGCAAAAACGTCATTATTATCGTACAAGAAATTTAGGGCTTTTGTTGGAGAGGATTTTTTGCCTAAAAAACATCTAGAAAAGTGCGCCCTAGCCTAGGGAATTCTTTGGCACCTTGAATGCACCTTTTCAGTGGTCAGATACTCTGGAAAGTCAAACCCTAGTTTTGACTAGTTCCAGAAAATCAGAAAACCAGAAGTACAAGAAAACCAGAGTACCAGAAAACCAGGAAACCAGAACCAGTACCAAAAGTACCAGTCCATATTTCTGCAGGTCAAGTTTCAAGGGGAAAAACTTGAAACTTTTGAAATCTAACAGCTCCAGCAAACTCGCCTCAGCCCAGTGCATCTAGTCCCTAGATCAGAATTTCAAAATTTGAAGTTTGAAAAATTAGAGTTTCCTCATAAAACCCTAAGTTGCAGTTGCAGAATCAGTTGCAGTACCAATTGCAGTTGTAGTATCAATTGAAGTATCAGTTGCAGTCACCCTTGAAGTTTTTAAGGGTTGGTAATTATTACCGTTGCTACCTGCAAATACTATCAGAGATATGTGCTCACATATGTTTAAACTGTTAAGCTTTAAAGGGTATTTGCAGAAGGGATCTCTTGCCATAGATCGAGAAGGATCTCAGATCCAACACATTCAAAGAAATAATGCAACGCAGGTTTGATTATTCCGATATGCATTTATTTGTTATGACATTATTTTGATCTAGATAGCATGTTGAAGCTATGAACATCATACTAACCTTTGGTCAAAATTAAAGTCAAAGTATTAGATTGATTAAAGTTGAGATCATAGAGTTTATCTCTAACCCAGCTCTCTGTCAAGATAGCATATTGTCTTAGTACAGAAGACAGGTTGAAGAAAGTGAAGATTTTCAGGTCCTATCAAGCATGCCTACTGGGTTTGTCTTTGACCACAGTTAGGCTCTAAGTTTCAACAGTTATGTAAAGTGTTTGTTGTTGTTTTAGGACAGCCAACAGTCCAAGAACTTCTTGTTGATTTGTTACGGTTGCACTTCCAATTTTAGGTGCTCTAGCATGTAGTTTTAGTAACCAGAAGTTAGCACATGCATACTAAAATAAGTACAACACACCTAAAGATCTTTACAGCTGAA
>JASDQU010436440.1:41651-96059 GCA_032191745.1 Picea mariana | reverse complement strand
CAATCTGTATGATCTATAAATGGCACCGACTCTCCATCTATCCAAGATCACCTAGATCTCGGCATCACACCGAAGATCTCCACCTTGGTCTCCCACCAAGGATTTCCTCTACTCCTGGCCTCTCACCAAGAGTCTCTACTCTTGGCATCTCACCAAGAGTCTCCCTCTCTTGGTCTCTCACCAAGAGTCATCAACTTGGCCTCTCGCCAAGTCACCTCCACCTAAAGTGGATCCAGAACCTGATCTACCCGTCTCATAAGCCATGTGAGGCTCAAGCCTCTGTGGTGCCCTGCTGCTCCTCCTCATCATCCTCTGATGCACTGAAGTTGTAGCACCAACTCTCTGTCTGCTCGACTGCTTTGAAACTGTAGCTATACTGGGTGGACCAATCACCCACTCTGAAGATGTCCAGGGACACTGAGTTTGATCTCCCTCTGAATCACTGTTGTGTGTCAGTCGATCCTTCTCAACTCGGTCTCCCCATCTAGTGTTGGATGGTATAATAGCAGATAAAGTAGTAAGGAATGCATACTCTCTGGCAAACTGATCACTGAACTCTATCTCCTCTGTTGTCACTGCTGACCTATCCTGCTGCTTCTTCTTCTTCTTGGGACACTGTCTTGCATAGTGACCCATCTCTCCACAAGCAAAGCATCTCACTGTGCTCATGTCTCTCCTCTGCCCACTACTGTTGTTGCTCTCTCCTCCCTGTGGTGGGGCCCCAAACTTGGGACCCTGCCGACCTCCACGACCGGTCTTCTTCTTGCCCTTTGTCCAAAGAGCAAGGATCTCTTCACCAGAAACTGTATGTTGTTGTTGTTGTTGCTGTCTAGAAGCCTCGGCTGCAAGCCTAATCTCCTCCTAGACGAAGTCATCCCACACCCTCTCCCATGTAGGCATAACCTCCCTAGCAACAATGCCCCGTACAAATGGACCCCACAGTTTGGTGAAGCTATTCATAGCTTACCTCACCAAAGAGTTAGGGTTCACAACCTCTCCGACGGCTGCCAACTCATCTATGATCTGTGTGTATCTACCAAGGAATGAAGTAACTGACTCATCCTCGAGCATGTGAATGCCCATGAGTCGGTCATGGAGAACCATCTTCCGGTTCTCATTAGAGCTCTCGTACAACTTGCACAAAGATGCCCACATCTCGTATGCACAACTCTTCCCAGTCAAGTGGGGAATAATGTGATCTCTCACAGCATCACATATGATCCTCTTTGCCTTGTTGTTCTTCCTCCTGAATTCTGCTACCAAGACGGGAGCAGTGACACGAATGGGAGGAACAACTGCATCGACTATGTCCCATAGCTCAAGGTCCTCTAAGACAAAGACCATCCTCGCCTTCCAAGGCGACCAATTGCTAGCCGCGGCTAGGTTGTCCTCCACACGCATCTGAGATACTGACATGTCTGCCAATTGCGCTCACTCTGATGCTCCCAATGCAAAGGAACGATGCCTCACTCCTGTCAACATAGGAGTGAAAAGAGGCAAGCGAATCCACGACCTCACTCCTAATCGCTAGGTGTGAAAAGAGGTCGTCAAAACTACAGCCTCACTCCTATCCACGAATGTGTGAAAAGAGGTTGTCCACAAGTGCCAAAAACTACCCAACTGTCCTCTGCAAAAATCTGCCCTCTAACAACCACTGAATGAGTCAATGGTTTTCCTCAAAAATCTGCCAAGAAGATGTATATGACAGCCAACAAAATGCTGTCCCAACTGCTCAAAATTTCAGCCACCTCAACTCTAATACCATGAAGATTTTCAGGTCCTATCAAGCATGCCTAACTATGGTCAAAGACAAACCCAGTAGGCATGCTTGATAGGACCTGAAAATCTTCAGAAAGCACTTGTCATCTTGAGTGAAGGAGACTTGAAAGAAAAGCAACACACTCAGTCTTGAGGACAAAACTCCAAGTTCCAGGTTTGATTGATTAAGTTGATAAGATTCAAAGTTGCACATAACAAGTTGATAACTACCCCATTACAAGTAAACACTATAGTTGAGGAAGCAGTGTTTGAAAAGTATTATACTTGGTACCATGTGAGCATATTGAGATAAATGCTTAATGTAATCATTTACCAAATACAACTAACATCTCCTCTAGGAGAAACTTCTTGTGCTGGTTCCATGTTGCCATGGATGAATGTTCGATCACAACACTAGAAGAGTGTTGATCTCATTTCGTATTGTATTTCTTACTTTTGATCTTTGTTTCAAGCAGGTCACAAGTGATAGCTCTAAAGGAGCTACTGTGACGATTATTCGTGCTATTGTTTTATTACTATTATCAAAAGAGTATTATTCTTGCTTGTTGTTTTGTTGGCCTTGGTTCAGATCACTAGTGATAACCCTGAGGAAGCTATAGTGAACAGTACAGAAGGCAACAGATTAGATGAGACATGAAGCAAACTACCCAAGTCATGAACATGACGGTATACATCCATGTACCAAAGAAGATGAAGAAGAAGCTATTTTTGAGATCCAAAGTATCTCATATGTGTTGAGATTATGTACCTTGGGAGGTGTTCCCCATGTGTTTGTGAGCTCCTAAACACATGTGGGAAGTACTATGTACTTTGTGCCTTGTACTTTATGTCTAATTTCACTTTGACTTAGGAGATTTAAGTCAACAAGTGAAATTTTGTCATTTATGCCTAAAATGACTATTAATTCACTTTGTGGGTGAATTAGAGAGATAAAGTGAACTTAGGGAACTTAACCCAAAGTGGGTTTTTGAGTGAGATTCTTTTGGAGAGATCTCAACCTTTGATTAGATGGGAGATGGGATGATCTCATCCATTGATCATTTAGGTTTCCTTATGGAGGTTCAAGAGGGGTGCAAAGGGCAAAGGAGAGCTTATTCACTCATTTGCTCACTTGGAGAGTTTGAGAGAGAGCTTGGATATGAGGTTTGGTGCATTAGGTGAGGCTAGCTTGGGCGCATCCTTTCATGGAGAGAGCCATCAAGCTTTGGGCCTTGTTTATTTACTGAGGAGCTTCCACAGTTGAGGAGGGTGCACTTGCTGAGGAGGGCGCATCAACAGTGAGGAGGTCTTATACTTGTCAGATTGCAGTGGGATCAGTTTCAGAGGGAGGCCACATTTCAGTATCAGAGTATTGAAAAGGGGTTTTCCATTAAGAGCTCACAGTTAGCATCTGGCTCAGATTCAGTGGTTTTGGCAGCATTTATGAGGGGCGCACCTGCTTCTTTTGGACTTGTGTTTTAGCTTGAATCAAGCTACTATTGTATCAGGTTCATCTATATTTTGTACTTGTTGTATTCCACCATCTATTCTCCTCATATATATACATATATTCCAAACTGGTTTTCCCCGGGGGGGGTTTATCTAGGGTCATGTTGACCAAAGATACCTGTGTACATTTCCATGCATATTAGAGTTTAGATCTGCTTTATTTTCAGCTGTAAAGATCTCTAGGAGTGTTACATTTATTTTAGTATGCATGTGCTAACCCTTGGTGAATAAAACTACATGCAAGAGCACCTAAAATTGTGAATGTAACCGTAACAAATCAGCAAGAAGTTCCTGAACTATTGGTTGTCCTAAAATAGCAACAATACCTTCATTGACAGTTGAAACTTAGAGCCAACTTAAGGTCAAAGACAGACCTAGTTGGCAGCTTTATAGGACCTGGAAAATCTTCAATATGAAGATTGATTGTAAGGAGTAGAAGGCTCCAAAGATGACCAAACATTAGAACAAGAACTCACGGAAGACTTGGTCAAAGGATAATGAAGCCACCTTGACGAGAAGCAGAACTCGTTTGAAGTCTGACTTGGCCTTTCATATTTAGGCTTGGTATTCAACACCATGTATACCCTATAAGAGATGATTAAGTCCTTGTAGGCTCAGAAGAAATCAAGAGTAAACCTAATCTCAGAAAGGATCAGATGAAGAGACAACTTCCAGGACTGGGAGACAGATGCCATGAGAAGACTAGATCGCAGCTTCAAAAACTTCTAGGAGATATAAAATCTCCTGGGAAGATTTCCTTGTTTCAGTGACAGAGAAGGAAGCCAGTCAAAAAGACTAGGATATGGATTTTTTCGTGAGACTAGAAGAGAAGTCAGTATTGACTTCCAAGATTGATCTAATAGATCAAGCATGTTGCAGATGTACAAAGCCTGATGTGTGTCCAGAGGATTCTCCCAGCAAGAGGGAGAAGACTATGACGAGACACTTACTCCAGTAATTGAAGAAATAGTTCCAGTATTCATGAAGACAACCAGAACAACCATGATTCATATATAGTATAAGATGCAGGGGGAGCAATACCCCTATTTAAAATTGAGTGGCAGTTGGTGCAGTACATTAGTTGGGTCATGGAGACATGACTACAATAAAAGATAGAGTTACCTCCATGAAAGAAGAAGAGCCACCTTCAGTATCAATTATTGAGCCACTCTCAGTTTTAGATGAAGTTGTTGTCGTGATGAAGTAGAGGAGTTCCTCTCAGATTTCAGCAGTCATAGTGAGAATGGAGCAGTCATTCTCAGCTTCAGAGCACTTGCAAGTGCAGAGTCCCACTTCCAGAAGAACAGTTGCAGAAAGAGGAGAGGACATACTCTCAGGCAATGAGACAGATAGTGCTTTGCAGAAAGCACATAAAGCTAGCACATGATTGTGCACATTAAGTTGAAGTTGAAGCAACTGTACCAGGATGGTACAATATGATTTGAAGATTGAAGATAGAAAGACTCATGTATGTCGATTGAAGGAAGCTATGTACGTGTTGAAGCAAGCTCCTAGAGCTTGGTATGGAAGAATTGACAGTTTCCTGACGAGCTTGGGCTTTACCAAGAGTAAAGTTGATTCTAACCTTTACTTCAAGGTTATGAATGATGAGCCAGTTATATTGTTGCTACTATATGTAGATGATGTATTCTTGACAAGATGAAGAAAAGCTCATCACAGATTGCAGAAGAAGCTCGCTACAGAGTTTGATGAAAGACCTAATGCATTATCTCTTAGGTCTTGAAGTTTGGCAGGGCACAGACAAGATATTCCTTAACCAACGGAAGTATGCAATTAAAATAATGAAGAGGTTTGACAAGTTGAAATGTAAATCCATGTACACACCCATGGAAACGAAGTTGAAGCTCCTGGTAGATACCTTGTCAGAATTGGTTGATGCTACTTTGTACAGACAGATTATTGGTTCGTTGATGTATCTGACGAATAACAGACCGGATATATGTTTTGTTGTGAACACCTTTTGACTCAGTATCTAGTAGAACCCAGACATGTTCACCTTGATGATGCAAAACATGTCATGAGATACCTTAAGGGTATGTTGGGTTTTGATCTCTGTTATACTAAAGATCATGACTTCAGACTAAGTGGTTATACCAATTCAGATTGGGCTGGAAGTGTCTCTGACAGAAAGAGCACCTCAAGATGTTGTTTCAGTCTGGAGTCAGCCATGATCTCATGGCAGAGTAGGAATCAATCAAGTGTTTCTCTCAGCACAGCAGAAGCGGAATATATTGCAACATGTTCCGCCAGTGGTGAAACCATATAGTTTTGGATGTTGTTGACAGATCTATTTAATCTGGAGATGGAAGCCACCGTGATCCTATGTGATAACCATAGTTGTATAAATATGATGTGTTCCATGATGAGTCAAAGCACATAGAGATCTGGTATCACTTCATTCGTGATATGGTGCAGAGAGGAGCCATAAAGCTCCATTATGTTGGCACAAATGAACAGGTCGCTAATGTCTTAACCAAGCCTCTGTCTCGTGTAAAGTTTAGACACTTTCGAGACAAGCTTGGTGTAGTCTGAAAGGACCTCCCTCGAAAGGGGGGGTAGTGTTGATGCCAGTCTAGTGCTGAAGATTTCCATCTTCATGTTGATGTTGATGTGATGACAGCCTTGTGCTGAAGATTTCCAACTTCGTGCTGATGTTGTTGAAATGCCAGCCTCGTGCTGAAGATTTCCAACTTCGTGCTAATGTCATTGAAATGCCAGCCTCATGCTGAAGATTTCCAACTTCGTGTTGATGTTGTTGTGATGCCAACTTCATGCTAAAGATTTCCAACTTCGTGCTGATGTTCTTGAGATGCCAGCTTCGTGCTGAAGATTTCCAGGTTCATGCTAATGTTGTTGAGATGCCATCTTCGTGCTGAAGATTTCCAGCTTTGTGTTGATGTTGTTGCGATGTCAGTTTCATGCTGAAGATTTCCATTTTATGTTGATGTTGATGAGATGTCAGCTTCGTGCTAAAGATTTCCAGCTTAATGTTGATGTTGTTGATGCTCCAGCCTTCGTGTTGTGATGATGTTGTTGTTGATGTTGTATCAGCCTCGCACTGTTATTGATGATGATGATGTATTAATATTATACTAATCCATGTTGATGCAGATAATGATGATGCCACTTCAACTTCTTGTTGAAGATGATAACGATGATACCACTTCAGCTTCTTGCCGAAGATGATGATGATGATGACACTTCAGCTTCTAGTTGAAGATGTTGATGATGATACTCTAGCCTCATGTTGATGAGGATGATGATGCTACTCCAACTCCATGCTGTGAACAATGATGATGAGAAAAACTTTCGATGATTTATAGATGTGCCAATCAGTGTTCCAGATGTTGTTGATGTTGTTGCTCTCTCTCTCTCTCTTGATGATGTTGTATTGAGCTGTGTCTGTAGAATACCCTTCTTGTTAAGGGGGAGTGTTGAAATATTGTAACAGCAAAGAGTATTCTATTTATTATTGAGTCATTATTCATTATATCAATCCCCTTTTGTGGATTGATCATGTCAGACATTGTAATTGACCAAATCCCCTTTTGCGGATTGGTCAAACCCTAATTGTATTATGCAAATTAAGAAGTCGGCCCCTAGGACTAATTAAAGTAGTTTTAACCACTAAGAAGACAAGTCGGCCCTGCCCAATGAAGCGACACCTTTCCAGTGCCTACCGGCTAGTATATATAAAGGAGGCTTGCATCTTATTAACTCACTCACTCATCCGCTCATCAAGTGCGCAAGTTTGGTAGTTGCAGTTGAGAGAAGAAGGAAGAGAGGCGCATTGCTCAATGTTGGATATTCTCTAGTGTTTTGTTTATTGTCTTGGCATTATATTGGCTATCTATATTAAGGAAGTTTTTGCTAGGTTTTCTCCCCCATGAGGGTTTCTCAGGATAAATCTTGTGTATCTTGTGATTGTGTTTCTCTCAGTGATCCTACCTATGCTATGGTTATCTAGTAAATTGAAAAGAAACCTAATAATAGACAAAAACTTAACACTTGGTATATCAACCCTATATGTTTTGGCTGTTTTGATTGGGTTGTTTGGGGTTTTATATCAGCCTTGAGTATTTTGGTCTTTGGGGTTTTATATCAAACCTTCTTGTTGTTGTTGTCTTTCCTTTTAAGGCTGCCACTGGTTCTTCTTGAGTGCTGCCACTTGTTGATTTTACGGTGAGCTATGGCTCATGTATTCTTTTAATTTTTTTGTTACCAATTACTTGAACCATAACTACATTAGCAAACCAAGATCACAAGAAGAAACACCATGCACAAGAACACAAGAAATATCCTGGGAAACCCTTCTCAACAAGGGAAGAAAACCCAACCAAATACTTTGCTATATTCTTCAAGAGAAAGACCTTTCACCACCAAGAATGACCTAGCACACAAGAGGGTGCTTAAGCCCTAGAAGACTAGCGCCCAAGAGAGGTGTGCACCTTTTCCAAGTAAATGTATTTGTTGTAATTTCCAAACACACAAGGAAGATATGATTCTACAATGGAGAATCATCTCTTACTTATATTAGACATTGACCAATCAGCAAAGGCGTCTATTGGCTCAACAGGGCTAATCTCTCTAAGTCAAATATATTATTATTATTATTATTATTATTATTATTATAATTAATATTAATATCAATATTAATTATCTTTTACATTTATTATTAACCATATTAAGGTGGGGTCGACCTGTACCCTTTTCATAACAATTAGGGTTACAGGTAGGTCTGACTCTTGAATAGTGTATAGCAAAGGATCTAATACACCCACTAGTGCTCATCCACTAGGGGCACATCCATAGGGATGTCATAGCTCTGATTCGCTTGCATTACACAGAGGAACCAGGTCTTCACACGTTCACCTGTGCTCGTCCACAAGCACGTCCACTCTACAGATCTGCTTTCCCACTGCCACCGACAAGAGAATCATCTGGAGTCTTCTCGTCAACTTTGTTGTTCAAAGGAGGCTATTACATCATCTTCATTTCTGTTCTCATGATGATACACCCAGCACTCTGGGATTTCACACATTCACCTTGTGCTCAGCCACGGGCACGTCCGAACTCAACAGATCGCTTTTCCACTGGATAATCATCTAGAATTCTTCTCACTCTCTTCATGGAGGAGGTCATCTCTACGTTCCTAGCTCTGTCTCAGGCAAGAACCACGAACCCTTCTTAGGGGCTTTCTCTCAGGTTTGTAAGCTGAGAGAAAGACTCACATAGCTACTATGTTCCACATCTCACAGTTTGTAAGCTGGAGGATGTCTCCCATAGCTGCATTCATTAACACCACTGTCACTTGCTTATGCTACCTTGCTATAGCCCTTAGGGCTTGGTGGGGCATCCCTATTAACTGCTACTTAAGTCTGCCCTATTTATTGTAGCAGTTCTTTTATGCTGGATTGTTTTTTAGTAGGGCTATTAGGGGTTTCTTACTTCAACCTCTAGTTGGTCATTGGGGTTTAAGAATCAGTCCTAGACTTATGTTGATTTATCCTCGAATTATACCCTACTCTTCTTAGCACACTGTCCACATAAATCATGATGAAATCAAACACTTGAGGGTTTGATCCATGACCATTATATCCTTTACTGAGCATACAGAAAAGAGAACAGAGACTAACTCCTAAGGTAAATCTATTCTTTGTTTTTTATCAAGGTAATGTTCAATTTCTAGCTTTGTTAATTATTAGATCTATTTATGTTAATATTCAGAATTATTTCTATTGTTAATGATCAGATCTATTCTGTAAATTTTAATGACAAAAATCAGCAAGCTAATATTTTGTCATACACTTAGCAACCTAGAGATAATTGTCTTGCATGAACTCTGAAATCTCTAAAACCCACATTCAGAAATTTACATAAGCAGAAATACACATTGCTAAGTAATTATGCAGCAGAAATAAACACAATGAACAGCATTCAATCACCCATGAATAACTCAGAGATTTAGGCAAATGTCAGGGAAAACCCCAATGTGGGGAAACCCAATGAGAGAGAGAGAGAGAGATCTTATTATTCAGCTTCAGGAAAGTACATATCAGCAGTAAAATCACAATTTCCAGCCAAGAAAAATCCACTTACAGCACACTAAAACAGTCCCAAAAAATATGCCTCTTAATCCGTGCCAAGTCTGTACTGTTGTACGGCCATCCCTGTACCTTGAAATTCGTGCACACAGTCAGCTGTACGGACTGTTTTGTACAGTCCAGCAACAGCAAGCAAAACCCTTAAATCACCCTCGAAAACCATGCCAAAGACTACCTTGATTTGCGTGCCCTCTTTCCCTTGTTGTACGAACTATACGGATCCGTACAGTATGGCCTCCTATAACAGAAAATTAATTCAACAATAAAACAAATATGCTCCCTTGGGATTTGTGCCCACTTTGTCTTGGAAAATGTGCCCTCTATGCTGCCCTAAATTTCCTCTCTGAAGCCTACTCGAAAATTCTCTCTCAATCTCCTCCTCTTGTGTTTTGCACACTACCCAATGCATTCTTTTATAAATCTAAAAATTACCTTTTCCCTCCAAAGTGTCTTTTGACCTTCACCTTCCCTAACCCTAAATCCAAAGGCCAAGATCTAATCTTTCTTTTTGCAAGATCAAGGGTCATGATTCATTCCCTCCAAAATGAATCACTTAAAATACTAAAGTAATTTCACTTTATTACATAAGTGCACTTTATAAATTAAAGTCACTTAAAAATTAGAAGGTACACTTTATTAAAAAGTCACTTTAATAAAAGAACCACTTTACAACTCTATAAAAACCCATTACAAAGTTAAGTGCCTAGTAGTGTCAACATAAGGTTACGTCCGCATACAAGACAAAACATGTAGAGTACCTCCTGAGCTAAAAAGCTAACATATTCATGTTCAAATCTAGCTTAGAATTGTTTTCTACATGTTTAAATCTATCGTACTATCACTATGTTTGATCTACTTCAGAAATATTGATTTGACTGTTGATCTATATCTAGTGTATTGAATAAATTTAAAAGAATATCTTTGTTCTAGTTTTCCTTTGTATTTATAACATGGGATCAAAGTTGAGGGCGTGAAAAGAGCTCAATTGTGGCACACTTTTGAGCATGCGTAGATCCACACCTAAGGGCTTGTTTATTCAGATCGGCCAGTAAGTTGTTTTATCATCCTTTGATAGATCTAAATGGTTACTAGCATTATATCCTTTTGTCTATGCTAGATATCTTGAGCTAATTCATCAAATATTGAAAATTGGAAACTTAACTTCAGATAAGTATTTTGAATTTTCGTAACTTGATTGAAGTTTCACATATCTCATATCGTTCTGTCACTAAAACACCATAAACTCTTTAAGTTATCAATTCTATGCATTTAGAGGTCAAACGATCTGCTCAAAATTATTGGAATTTCACAATAACTTGTTAGTCAATGGAATTTCTGAGTAAGAACAATTTGTGTGTACATTATAGAATCTTGTCTTACTAAACTTTGAGAAATAGTTGCTTGGGGAAACTAGATTATGATGCCTATGTAGATACTACCTTAATGAATGGCAAAATGTTTCCAGTAACTTGTGCTTAAGACTTCTTCCTAAAACCAGCTTTAGAAAGAAATCTAAATCCATTTAACATTAAGCTTTGGATTACAAGAGGTTTGATTTTTGTCTTAAGGTTTGGCTTAAATCCGTAGGTAACAAATTCTAAGTTTATATTCACTAACACTGTTAAGAAGTGCTCCTTGATCTACTTCCATGGTATTTGGTGTCAAATTCTAACTCACATTGCTCTGGATCTTCTAAGCATCAATGGCTTGGTAGATATTAGAAATTGAAATTGACCAATATGTCATGGACAATGAACTTATCCACACTCAATGATAAACTGTTTTTCAAGCTTAATCTAAGTTGTCATGCTTCCACTTGCTATCTCTTGAAATATGATCATATGACAGCATTTTTTACTTTTTCCTTTGACATCATTAAAAGGGTAACATTGGGTCTCCTGCCACTGTCCCCTGCTTATACTACCTTGTTACAGCCCTTAGGGCTTGGTGGGGCATCCCTATTAACTGCTACTTAAGTCTTCCCTATTTACTGTAGCAGTTCTTTATGTTGGTCTGTTTTTGAGTAGGGTTGTTAGGGGTTTCTTATTTCAGCCTCTGGTTGGTCATTGGTTGGTCATTGGGATTTTGTGCATCAGTCCTAAACTTATGCTGATTTATCCTTGAATTATACCTTACTCTTCTTAGCACATTATCCACATAAATCATGATGAAATCAAACCCTTGAGGGTTTGATCCATGACCATTATAGCCTTTACTGAGCATACAGAAAAGAGGACAGCAGCTAACTCCTAAGGTAAATCTATTCTTTGTTTTTGATCAAGGTAATGTTCAGTTTCTAGCTTTGTTAATTATTAGATCTATTTATGTTAATATTCAGAATTATTTTTATTGTTAATGATCAGATCTATTCATGTTCATATCTAGCTTAGAATTGTTTTCTACAAGTTCAGATCTATCATACTATCACTGTGTTTGATCTACTTCAGAAATATTGATTTGACTATTGATCTATATCTATTGTATTGAATAAATTTAAAAGAATATCTTTGTTCTAGTTTTCCCTTGTATTTCTAACGTGGGATCAAAGTTGAGGGCGTGAAAAGAGCTCAATTGAACATGGGATCAAAGTTGAGGGCGTGAAAAGAGCTCAATTGTGGCACACCTTTGAGCCTGCATAGATCCACACCTAAGGGCTTGTTTATTCAAATCAGCCAGTAAGTTGTTTTATCATCCTTTGATAGATATAAATGGTGACTAGCATTATATCCTTTTGTCTATGCTAGATATCTTGAGCTAATTCATCAAATAATGAAAATTGGAAACTTAACTTCAGATAAGTATTTTGAATTTTCGTAACTTGATTGAAGTTTCACATATCTCATATCGTTTTGTCACTAAAACACCATAAACTCTTTAAGGTATCAATTCAATGCATTTAGAGGTCAAACGATCTGCTCAAAATTATTGGAATTTCACAATAACTTGTTAGTCAATGGAATTTCTGAGTAAGAACAATTTGTGTGTACATTATAGAATCTTGTCTTACTAAACTTTGAGAAATAGTTGCTTGGGGAAACCAGATTATGATGCCTCTGTAGATACTACCTTAATGAACGGCAAAATGTTTCCAGTAACTTGTGCTTAAGACTTCTTCCTAAAACCAGCATTGGAAAGAAATCTAAATCCATTTAACATTAAGATTTGGATTATAGGAGGTTTGATTTCTGTCTTAAGGTTTGGCTTATATCCGTGGGTAACAAATTCTGAGTTTATATTCATTAACACTGTTAAGAAGTGCTCCTCGATCTACTTCCATGGTATTTGGTGTCAAATTCTAACTCACATTGATCTGGATCTTCTAAGCATCAATGGCTTGGTAGATATTAGAAATTGAATTTGACAATATGGCATGGATAATGAACTTATCCACTCTCAATGATAAACTGTTTTTTCAAGCTTAATCTAAGTCTGTCATGCGTCCACTTGCTATCTCTTGAAATATGATCATATGACAGCACTTTTTACTTTTTCCTTTGACATCATTAAAAGGGTAACATTGTGTCTCCTGCCACTGTCACCTGCTTATGCTACCTTGTTACAGCCCTTAGGGCTTGGTGGGACAGCCCTATTAACTGCTACATAAGTCTTCCCTATTTACTGTAGCAGTTCTTTATGCTGGACTGTTTTTTAGTAGGGTTGTTCGGGGTTTCTTATTTCAGCCTCTGGTTGGTCATTGGGGTTTAAGTATCAGTCCTAGACTTATGCTGATTTATCCTTGAATTATAATCTACTCTTCTTGGCACATTGTCCACATAAATCATGACGAAATCAACCCCTTGAGGGTTTGTCCATGACCATTATAGCCTTTACTGAGCATACAGAAAAGAGGACAGCAACTAACTCCTAAGGTAAATCTATTCTTTGTTTTTGATCAAGGTAATATTCAGTCTCTAGCTTTGTTAATTATTAGATCTATTTATGTTAATATTCAGAATTATTTTTATTGTTAATGATCACATCTATTCATGTTCAGATCTAGCTTAGAATTGTTTTCTACATGTTCAGATCTATCGAACTATCACTGTGTTTGATCTACTTCAGAAATATTGATTTGGCTGTTGATCTATATCTATTGTATTGAATAAATTTAAAAGAATATATTTTTTCTAGTTTTCCCTTGTATTTCTAACATGGGATCAAAGCTGAGGGCGTGAAAAGAGCTCAATTGTGGCAGACTTTTGAACCTGCGTAGATCCACACCTAAGGGCTTATTTATTCAAATCAGCCAGTAAGTTGTTTTATCATCCTTTGATAGATCTAAATGGTGACTAGCATTATATCCTTTTGTCTATGCTAGATATCTTGAGCTAATTCATCAAATAATGAAAATTGGAAACTTAACTTCAGATAAGTATTTTGAACTTTCGTAACTTGATTGAAGTTTCACATATCTCATATCGTTTTGTCACTAAAACACCATAAACTCTTTAAGGTATCAATTCGATGCATTTAGAGGTCAAACAATCTGTTCAAAATTATTGGAATTTCACAATAACTTGTTAGTCAATGGAATTTCTCAGTCAGAACAATTTGTGTGTACATTATAGAATCTTGTCTTACTAAACTTTGAGAAATAGTTGCTTGGGGAAACTAGATTATGATGCCTCTGTAGATACTACCTTAATAAACGGGAAAATGTTTCCAGTAACTTGTGCTTAAGACTTCTTCCTAAAACCAGCATTAGAAAGAAATTTAAATCCATTTAACATTAAGCTTTGGATTACAGGAGGTCTGATTTATGTCTTAAGGTTTGGCTTAAATCCGTGGGTAACAAATTCTAAGTTTATATTCACTAACATTGTTAAGAAGTGCTCCTTGATCTACTTCCATGGTATTTGGTGTCAAATTCAAACTCACATTGATCTGGATCTTCTAAGCATCAATGGCTTGGTAGATATTAGAAATTGAATTTGACCATATGGTTGTTGAAATAATGTAACTGCAAAGTGTATTCTAATTATTATTGTTGTATTATTCATTAGATCAATCCCCTATTGTGGATTGATCATGTCAGCTATTGTAAAAGACCAAATCCCCTTTTGCGGATTGGTCAAAGCATAATTGTAATAGGCAGAATAAAAAGTCATCGCAAAATATATTAAAGAGGCCCCAGAATATATTAACGGTGGTTATAACCACCGAGAAGAAGAAGTCGGCCCTGCCAGTGAAGAGACACCTCCGTCCACACGTGCCAAAGTTGTATAAATAAGGAGGCTAGCGCCTCATTTAGACATACACTCACTTGTTCATTGAGAAGCAAGTTTCGAAGCTGCAGTTGGAGAAGAGAGAGAGAGAGAGAGAGGCGCATTCTTAGGAGAGGACTTTCTATATTTGTTTGAGTTATCTCTTGGCATTGTATTGGCTATCTATAATAAGGAAGTTTTGCTGGGTTTTCTCCCCCATGAGGGTTTCCCAGGATAAATGATGTGTCTCTTGTGATTGTGTATTTCTCAGTGATCCTATCTTATGCTATTGTTATCTAGTGAAATGCAAAGAACTCTAATAATAGCTTAAACCTTAACATGGTATCAGAGCTAAGCTGAAGAGAGCATCTTTCACAAGAGAAAGTGAAAAACGTCACTGTTGTCGTACATGCAAATTAGGGATTTTTGTTGACGAAGTATTTTAGCCCCAAAACCATCTAGAAAAGTGTGCCCTTCCTCAAGGATCACTTTGGCATCCTCAACGCAACTTTTCAGTGCCTAGATCTCCCGGAAAGTGAAACCCTAGTTTCACAAAGTACCAGAAGTACCAGAAAACCAAAGTACCAGAAGTCCCAGAAGTACCAAAGTACCAGAGGTACCAGAAAACCAAAAGCACCAGTCCAGAAATCCGTTGATCAAGTTTGAAGGGGTAAATGTTGGATTTTCATAAATCTGACTACACCAGCTTACTCGCCTCAGCTCAGCGCATCTATCCCCTGGATCAGAATTTCAAAATTCGAAGTTTGAAAAATTAGGGTTTCCTCATAAAACCCTAAGTTGCAGTTGCAGTTGCAATCTCAGAACCAGTTGCAGTATCAATTGTAGTTGCAGTATCAGTTGCAGTTGCAGCCGTAGTACCAGTTGCAGTCACCCTTGAAGTTCTTAAAAGTTGGTGATCATTATCGCTGCTACCAGATGGTGCCTCTACCTGCAAGTGTCGTCAGAGGTATGTACTCACGGTTAAGCTTTAAAGAGTATTTGCAGTAGAAGAGATCTCTTGCCATAGATCCAGAAGGATCTCAAGATCCAACACATTCAGAGGAATAATGCAACCCAAGTGTGATTATTCTGATATGCATCTATTTGTTATGACATTATTTTGATAAGTGTTGCATGTTGTAGCTATCACTATCATTCTAACCTTTGATCAAAATCTGAGTCAAGGTATTCCAGATTCCAGAAGGAACAGTTGCAGAGAGAGTAGAGAACATACTCCCAGACAGTGAGACAGATAGTGCCTTGCAGAAAGCACATAGAGCTAGCACATGATTGTGCAGATTGAGTTGCAACTGAGCAAGTGTACCAGATTGGTAAAATGTAATAAGAAAAATTGATTTAAAGATTGAAGATAGAAAGACTCATGTTGAAGAAGGATCTCTACGTGTTGAAGCAAGCTCCTAGAGTTTGATATGGCAGAATTGACAGTTTCCTGACGAGCTTGGGCTTTACCAAGAGTAAAAACCTCTACTTCAAGGTTATGAGTGATGATCCAGTGATATTGTTGTTGTATGTGGATGACTTATTCTTAACTAGAGAAGAAAAACTCATCACCGAATGTAAGAAGAAGCTTGCTTCAAAATTTGAGATGAAAGACCTTGGCCTAATGCATTATTTTAGGTCTTGAGGTATGGCAGAACCCAAAGAGAATCTTCCTTAAACCAAGGGAAGTATGCAGTCGAAATCCTGAAGAGATTCGACATGTTGGAGTGCAAGTCCATGAATACACCCATGGAAACGAAGCTGAAGCTACTGGTCGACACTTCATTAGAATTGATTGATGCCACACTGTATAGACAGATCACTGGATCGCTGATGTACTTGACGAACACCAAACCAGATATCTGTTTTGCCGTGAACCCCTTGAGTCAGTTTCTGGTAGAACCCAGACATGTTCACCTAGTTGCTGCAAAACATGTGATGAGGTACTTTAAGGGTACATTAGATTGTGGTCTCAGCTATGATGGAGATCATGATTTCACACTGAGTGGGTACACTGATTCAGATTGGGCTAGAAGTGTCTCTGACAGGATGAGCACTTCAGTATGTTGTTTCGGTTTGGGATCAGCCATGATCTCATGGCAGAGTAGGAAGCAATCCAACATTGCTCTCAGTACAGCGAAAGCAGAATACATTGATGTGTGTTCTGCCAGCTACGAAGCTATATGGCTTCGGAAGTTGTTGACCGGTCTATTCGACCTAGAGATGGAAGCAACCACGATCCTATGTGACAACCAGAGCTGCATAAAGATGACAGAGAATCCTGTATTTCATGACAAATTGAAGCACATAGAGATCTGATATCATTACATCCGTGACATGGTGCAGAGAGGAGACATAAAGCTCCAATATGTTAGCACGGATGAACAGGTTGTCGATATGTTGACCAAGCCTCTATCTCGTGTAAAGTTTGAGCACTTTCAAGATAAGCTTGGTGTAGTCCGAAAGGACCTCCCTCGAAAGGGGGAGTATTGTTGTGTTGAGATATGTCAGCCTAATACTGTGCTTCCACCTTAATTGTTGTGACGTAAAGCCAATCTAGTATTGTGCTTCCAGCTTAATTGTTGTGTTGTGATTACAGCTTAATTGTTGTGTTGTGATTCCAACTTAATTGCTGTGATGTGATTCCAGCTTAATTGTTGTGGTGTTTCCAGCTTAATTGTTGTGTGGTGTTTCCAGCTTAATTGTTGTGTGGTGTGCCAGCTTAATTGTTGTGTGATGTGCCAACTTAATCGTTGTGATGATGTGCCAGCTTAATTGTTGTGATGATGGGCCAGCCTCGTGCTGTGATGATGTGTTGCCAGCCTCGTGCTGTGTTGCCAACCTTTGTGTTGTGATATTGTTGCTTTTGATGTTGTATCAGCCTTGTGTTGTTATTGATGATGAGGATGTATTAGTGTTATACTAATCCATGTCGATGCAATTGATGATGATGATGCCACTTCAGCCTCTTGCTGAAGATGATGATGATGATGCCACTTCAGCCTCTTTCTGAAGATGATGATGATAATGCCACTTCAGCTCCTGAGTCCTTGCTGAAGATGATGATGATGTTACCTTAGCCTCATACCGATGAGGATGATGATGATGTTGTGTTGATGAGAAAAAATTCCGATGATTTATAGATACGCCAGTCAGTGCTCCAAGATGTTATTGATGATGTTGCCCTCTCACCCACCTGATACTGATGATGATGTTGTCCTCTCTCTCACCTGATGTTGTCGTAGAATACCCTTCTTGTTAAGGGGGAGTGTTGAAATAATGTAACTACAAAGTGTATTCTAATTATTATTGTTGTATTATTCATTAGATCAATCCCCTATTGCGGATTGATCATGTCGGCTATTGTAAAAGACCAAATCCCCTTTTGTGGATTGGTCAAAACATAATTGTAATAGGCAGAATAAGAAGTTGGCCCCAGAATATATTAAAGAGGCCCCAAAATATATTAAAGGTAGTTATAACCACCTAGAAGAAGAAGTCGGTAATGCCAGTGAAGAGACACCTCTGTCCACACGTGCCAGAGTTGTATAAATAAGGAAGCTAGCGCCTCATTTAGACATACACTCACTTGTTCATTGAGAAGCAAGTTTCGGAGCTGCAGTTGGAAAAGAGAGAGAGGCGCATTCTTGGGAGAGGACTTTCTGTATTTGTTTAGTTATCTCTTGGCATTGTATTGGCTATCTATAATAAGGAAGTTTTGCTGGGTTTTCTCCCCCATGAGGGTTTCCCAGGATAAATGATGTGTCTCTTGTGATTGTGTATTTCTCAGTGATCCTATTTTATGCTATTGTTATCTAGTGAAATGCAAAGAACTCTAATAATAGCTTAAACCTTAACAATGGCATGGATAATGAACTTATCCACACTCAATGATAAACTGCTTTTTCAAGCTTAATCTAAGTTTATCATGCTTCCACTTGCTATCTCTTGAAATATGATCATATTACAGCATTTTTTACTTTTTCCTTTGACATCATTAAAAGGGTAACATTGAGTCTCCTCACAACTTCTGGAAACTATTAACATAAATTGTGTTCATGTCTAGCTTTTCCCTTTTGGAATTTTATTTAGATTGTGTTCTTGAACAGTAACTTGTTTCCAGTAACTTCAAGAGGATTTCTAGTTCTAATTTTAATACGCATGATGTAACACAAAGATGTACCACTGAGATCAAAATTAAGTTGTTAGTATTTTAAATCAGACAGGTAGACACATCCGGTATTGGAAAAGAGGTCGACTCCCACAAGTATGATGATCTTTGTCGAGGTTTTGGGATTAAGAAGGAGTTGACAATGCCTTACAATTCCCAGCTGAATGGGTTTGCAATAAGAAAGAACAAGACAATTTATGAGGAAGCCAGAGCTATGATCAGGATCTTTTGTTGTCCTTTTGGGCCAAAGCTGCAAGTACTGTTGTCTATATACAGGACAGATGTCTTAATAAAGCCTTGGAAGAGATAATTCCAGAAGAAGTCTTCACGGGTAAGAAGCCTTTAGTTGATCACTTGAGAATATTTGGTAGTCCTAGAAAAGAGGACTAAATTAGATCCCTCTGGAAAGAAAGGCACTTTTGTGGGATACAGTGAGACCTCAAAAGCATATTGAATCTATATAGAGGTCAGTAGAGATGTGACTCTCCATGAGGAAACTGCCTTTTGTTGTTCCAGAGATCTTCCCTCTAATATAAGGGAGCAAAAAGCTCCAACTTCAAAACATTCAAGTTCACAACTTTAAGATGAACAGAGGGAGAAAGCTAAAAAGCCTTCAGTGGATCCCATAAGGGATTATGTTGAGTTTCCCTTAGAGAAACTTCCCGCCAAAAGGAAGCCATCTTGGTGCCATTTTAAGAGAAGCAGAAAGACATGCAGCACCTAAAGGTACCTTCAGAGAAAGCAAGAAACCAAATAAATACTCAGGTCTAATAGCTCAGTTGAATCTTGTGATTGACTCAGAACCTTCCATTTTGAAGAGGCTGCCAAACATAAACTGTGAAATGATGCATTGATAGAAGAGTACAAGTCAATATTGAAGAATGATGTCTGGGAAATGGTCCCAAGACCTCAAGGAAAATTGGTAGTAACCTCTAAATGGATTTACAAAATAGAGCGTGCAGCAGATGGCAGTGTTGACTAGATTTATGGCTCATGGTTTATCTCAAGAAGAGGAAAATGATTAAGATGAGATCTTTGCTCCAATTGCCAGTTGAGCAAGAGGTTTATATCGGGCACCCTGATGGTTTTGTGATCCATGGTAAAGAATCCCATGTCTGCAAACTCAAGAAAGCCTTGTATTCCTCTGAGAGCTTGGTATGGAAGAATTGACAGTTTTCTTCAGAGTCTTGGGTTCTCCAAGAGTATAGCAGATCCTAATCTTTATATAAATATTGTGAAGAATCATCCTGTCATCTTGGATTTATATGTGGATGATTTGTTCCTTACTGGAGAGGAACATCTAATAGCCCAGACTAAGAGGGAGTTATCAGCAGAATTTCAAATGAAGGACTTGGGTCTTATGCATTACTTTCTTGGCTTAGAGGTGTGGCAGAAACCGAGTGAGATCTTTCTCTCACAAAGCAAGTATGCAGTTGATGTGCTTCATCGATTTGGCATGTTGGATTGTAAGTCCATGACCACACCTATGATTTCTAACCTGAAGAAGTTACATGATCAAGCTACAGGTTCAGATCCAGAAGACCCCATCGTATATCGTCAGATCATTGGGTTCTTGATGTATCTAGGACATACCAGACCAGACATTTGTTACAGAGAGAATGCCCTCAGCCAGTTCATGTGTGAACCGAAGCATATTCATATGCTTGTTGTTAAGCATATTCTTATATATGTCTAGGGACTATACCCTATGGGCTCAGATACACTTCCAGTGGAGATGTAATGCTTCATGGATATACAGATTCAGATTGGATGGGCAGTACAGTGGACCGAAAGAGCATTTTCAGATATTGTTTCAGTTTGGGTTCAGCTATGATCCCCTGGTCCAACAGGAAGCAAGGCTCCATAGCCCAGAGCACTGCACAGGCAGAATACATTTCTGCAAGTGCTGCTAGTAGAGAAGCAGTGTGGCTCAGAAAGCTACTCTCATATTTGTTCAGTGTTGAGCTGGAACCCACAGTAATTCACTGTGATAACCAGAGCTATATAAAGCTCTCCGAGAATACGATGTTTCATGACAGATTGAAACACATTGAGATGAGATATCACTATGTTCGGGACATGGTGCAAAAGAACATTCTCAGTATTCAGTATGTTCCGACAGTGGAACAAACAGCAGATATTTTGACCAATCCTTTGTCATCGACAAAGTTTGTGTACTTTCGAGACAAGCTTGGTGTTGCTGAGAATGCCTCTCTTTCTGAGAGGGAGTGTTGAAATTAGTGTAGCTGCAAGAGCCATTCTTCGAGAGGATGGTATAAGACCCTAGCTGAGATCTAGGGCCCCCGATACACTCCTGGGGTTCTTGGTTTGGGACCAAGCAGTTAGAGCCATGGCAAAAGACCCTAGTAAGGGCCCCCAATATATTGTTGGGATTCTTTGTCAAGGACCAAGCAGTAAGTCCCTAGATGTGTTCTAAAGCCCCTGGATGTGTTCCAGGGAATCCTTGCTCGGTGCCTGGATTGATCATTGGATATGTTCCTTGGTGGTTGATGATATAAGTCCCTAGATGTGTTCTAGGACCCTTGGATGTGTTCCAGGGAATCCTTGTTTAAACGCTTGGGTTAATCCTTGGTCTTGTACCTTGGTGGATAAAGACCCTAGATGTGTTCTAGGGCCCCCAGATGTGTTCTGGGGTATCCTGGTCTGAGACCAGGTGGTTCTTGGTTGAGTACCAAGATGTGATGATGAGTGATCTTCTTCTTCTCTCCCGAGATGGTCCATGAGACCTAGGAGCAGTTAGACGATGGACATGACCACATCATTGATTTTTCCTCTTATGCAGGGATGACAAAAGCTTATAAGTTATCATGAGACTTATGTGGACAGTTTGTCATTGAAGAAGACCCCTTTGACTTTGTCTTGTAGCCTCCCCATGCTTGAATCTCTTTCCCCTTCATGTTTAATGTGGTGTTGGTCTTTTATAAGTCACTTTGACTTATTTGACTTTCTAATTAATATTAATTATTATTTTTTATTAATTATTTTAATTATTAGGTTTTTAATTAAACCTAACCCTAACCCCTTCCTATACTATAAAAGGAACCTCACCCCTCACTCTCTCATTACATTTACTCACATTCACTCACTCTCACTTCCTTTGGTCTGAATTTTTGGTGCGCCCTGTTATCCATCAAAGTTGCACTAGGATGGACTTCCAACGAGCCGCCAAAGTTTGAACATTATTGTTCAAAATTCAGAATTCAGAAGTTCAGTCGATCAATAAAGACCAACTTTTTCACATTTCCATAAAAAATTCGTAATAAAAGATGTTGCATGATGAACTTGTAAAAGGTCTTAGCCACCTAGTTCTAAGCATGAGTTGTACTTTGGGGTGTTTATTCACTTATTTATTATATTTTGGCATTCAGGCAATTTATAATTTATGAGTTTTTTTCACTCAATCCCTCCAGAACCGAAGTATATACCCATCGTTAGGGCTTAGCATGGATCTAAGCCTAGTGTCTGATATATATTACCATGCTAAACATTCTCCTAGAGTCTTATGGAAATGTGTTAAGTCCTCCTTAGGATTTTTCAATTTTTTCAGTTAATTAAAAAAATGTCAAAATTCAGCAATTTTTAAATAAAAAAATAAAGATGTATTAAAAAATGGTACTGGGGGACTTAATATGCCATGGTGTGCTCATTTTTGGACCTAGAGCACCCATATTACCTATCTACCTACTTAATTGAGCAAAAATAGTGATTTTAATCACTTAAAAATCATTTTTGCTCAAAAAACCCTAAAAAGTCAATATAAAATCAGAAAAATCAGCAAAAGCAAAAATCAAGGAAACATGTGGGGACATGTTGGAGACAAAATAAAGCCTCAAAAGGCTATGTGGCAGCTAGAAGACAACTCTCATCGGTCAAAGCAATAAAGTGAGCAAGTGTTTAATTGATTTTTGGCATGTGCTCTAAAGGAGGTGCACCCCTCTTGGAGAGGTGGCGCATTCTAGAGAGGGCAGCCTACCTCTTGAGAGGTGGCGCCCCTCTACTCCACCATTGCTGCACACTTGGCATGGTTTGGGAATGTGGGAGAGGTGGCAGCCCATACCTCACCACTTGGCTCCCCTCTCCTCACACTTGGCGCGCCCTCCGCCCTTTGGCATTTGTCTCTTGTGCTATATATTGAAGCATCTCTCCCATTGTGAGTTAGTTGGAGCTTGGGAAGAATCGCTTATTGTAATAATGCTATTTGTAACACTCTTTCTCATATTGGAATAAAAGAAGAATTTGAAGGTCAAATTGGTGGATTGGCCAAGTGTGTGAATGATTGTAACCATGAGGTGATGTTGTTTCATTATTTTTGTTGTTATATGGTGGTTTAAATTGGCCTTGTAAAAGTACTATTGCTTACTTGGATAGGAATACTAAACTTGCTTGATTAGTAATCCTTTTGTTTATCTATTAGCGAGATTTTCAATGCATCTTTCGTTTTGCTTAACTAACTTTGTATTGAAGTCTCTCTTGTAGGTGGCACCTCTTTTTTCTAACCCTCTATTTTGCAAGGATTTGAAGTGATTGATGCTCTACTTGGAGATTAGGAGGATCTACGTTGATGCTTCTATTCTTTCAAGACATTTGAAGGAGATCCCTCCACATTTCACCAAAGAAGGACCCCATGGCCCAAAGACATTCCTAGTAAAACATTAACAAGAACAACAACATGGCGGAAAAGGCTCACTAGCCAACACTTGATGTATTCACTCCAATGTTACATATTTATAGTACAATGGGTGATGCCACCTCATAAAGAGATTTATTCTAGATCCTAAAATCATGCATGATGACTAGGCTAGGAAATCTTAACTAAATCATTAGTCATCACTTGAGGATATATTACTAATATCCTAAATGAATAATACAAATATAGGTGACAATTTCGACTTAGTGATTGGTAAAGGTAAGCCATAGGCTAACAATCCCCCCCTCAATCACAAGTCCGATCAATAATACCAGCAATTAAGCATAAACTGGTATCAATTCCAAGTCTTCATAGTGAAACTCCTGAGCTGAGCCTCAATGAAGAACTGCCTGAAAAACCGCCAATCTGGATGTTGAACATGTTCATTTGAAATGAACTGGAAGAGAGCTGAGATATGGAAGTGAACAACTGCAATATCTGAACATTTCCTGATTGCTTGACAATTTGATCATTTTGCCAAGTATTTGCGCTAGAAGAATCTGATGTCTTCTGCTAATTGGTGAACATGTAGTATCACCACTCTAATATCAGTGTATCGCTGAAGTGCTCTCTGAATCTGTGGTTTGGGATGACCACTAACCAATTGATACCATGTATCTGATGGTTTTTGGATAACCACTAACTAATCTTGACACTTTTAGGTGTCCAACAACATCCCAATGTATAATGTGTATGATTCAATTGCAAGTCATTGAACCATAATCCTGTCAAAGCCTGCCATCTCTGAAAAATCTCACAATGTAATCATGTGAGCCAAGATGCATGCAAATTGTTTACTTAATGTAAACTCCAATCTGATGAGAGAGAACCAAGAGAAGTGAATCAACTTCTAGTCTGACACATCCCTAAAAAATGCCTGACAACTCAATCAAATGCCAAGCTACAATGCAGAAGGATCCTCTTGTCCTCTGCTAGGTCGAATGACCATCTATGTGAACCAAACGTCCACATCATTGCTCTCAAAATCAAAATCTATATGATTCAACTTAAACTTTTATTGAACCATAATTCTCGCAAAGTCTGTCATCTACAGACCATAGTTGCCCATTTGGCAAATTTCATGCCCATATGGCATACTTGATGTTTGTTGTTGTCGAAACTTTCTGTTTGACGACCATCTTCAATTCCATCATCAATTCCCCCCTTTTTCAGCTGAAATGAGAGACCACAAGTGGTTTCATGAACCATCGTCACTGGAATTTTGAACTCCCCCCCTTACGGTGCATGAGAGTTACATCATTGTACTCCCCCCTTCTAGGCTCCAGAGAGTACGACACTTGTTCCATTTGAATACAACACAAAGTGGGCATGCAGAAAAAACCACATGTTATCCCATCCCGTGAGGGCCATGCTCGAAAGCTACGCCATAAGGGGACCACTTATGTGAGGTACAAAAATGTTATGTGCTACAAGATTGGTCTTTACTCGAGATTGAATTCTACGGTAAGACTTATATAATCGCTTGGTTGTTGATGATCATTGCCAAGGGTCAATCCACTCATAGTGAATTTTCAATCTTGCAGGTTTCTTCAGTGTTGAACATCTGTCTGAAGAATGGTTATGCTTGCCATAATGCTGGCAAGGATGGAGATCAAAACATTGATTCTCCTTGTGACGAACTCGATTACAGTGTTGGCACTTATCATTCTGATGTTGAACTTGAACAAGTGAAGTTAAAGCTTCTTGAAGGAATCCAGCACTATGGAACTTGATTGGTCTAGAATAATCGGGAATATGAAAGGTAACTTCCTTATCATATCCAAGTCATGTTCTATTCTTGTTGTAGATGATTTCTTCGCAAGGTCTGATGATGGGCTTGGAAAGAGTATTCTGAACCTGTTGCTTTGAAATCCGTGGAAGTGGATTTACTGCATGTTGATGCATCATTGAAAGGTTTTCTTCACTGAAATCAAAAGAAAACTCTTGAAATGTAGGTTCATGAATAGATTCAACTTCGTCTAAAACCGATTCTGAAGTTGTATCACTGTGTTGTTCCTTCACTGGTTGTTGATTAAAAACATCATCATCATCATCATTATCATCATAGAGAGGGTTGTTCTGAACAAAAACTAATTCAAAACACTTCACTGGATGATGATTTTTGAGATCTATCAACTCATCATTCAATAGTTGGGATAGAGATTGAAGAAGTCTAACTTTAGCTTGCGTCACTTGCAAACAAGTTAGCATTGATTGAAGAGTTTCTCTGTTCAATGTCACTGTGTTGTCTTCAGTTGTGTTTATTAGAGTGTTTAGTAACACTAATAATTGGAGACTTCGAGCCATTTCAAAAACACTAAATGAGGTCTCCTTGTGCAGGTAGATCCTGATTACAATTTGACTCAACAGAAGAAGGTTTATTTGCAACTCGCTCACTTGAATTGCTCACTTGTACTTCACGCTCGCTTGCTATTCACGCTCACTTGAACTTTGCCTTGCTTGAACTTGCTTTCAGGAAGTTGAGGATGTCAGTTACCACCGAAAATGCATCCCAAAGTATTACAATGATTTGAGTTTCTAGTACTCAACCTTGTCAATTTTGACTCAAAATTACAATGAATCTTGGGTGTCGGTCTCAACCGAGAATGCACCGAAAATTACAATTCAACTCAATTTTATTTTGACACTTACAAAAAGTACTATTGCAAGTACATTACTTGTAGTTGATGTTGAAGTTGAGGTGATCTTCAAATTTGACTTCTATGATGACGTTTGAGTCCTTGAATATTAGGTGCTTGATGTGTCCATTGCTGCAACGATTAGAATTGCTCCTTTGATTAATTTGATTGTATTGCCTTGACTGATGTGATTTGATTGCTTGTAAATGTTCAATCATATGTACTTCATTGTTCTTGAATTATGTGAGCTTGCATTTCCTTAACTTGTTGTGTACTTTGTATACTCTGTGTGTAATGTGTTACAATTATGCTTATGTCAAAACTAGACATTAAACATCCAAACATTCAAAAAATAGCCACCAACCACACTACACAATGCGTACCTAAGATCCCCTTATTCAATTTCAGGCGGACCTTAGACACGAGCAAAAAGAATTGATTTTATTATGGGCTTCTTCCTTGCTACCAAATACAATGACCTCTTTAATATTAAAGAGTATGTTTCAAGAGAGGTCAAACTTTCCTCATTAACTCAAAGTTTCAAAATTTTGACTATGAAGTATACAAATAGTTATCCACTTCAAGAATAATATCTACTTATTACTCCACTTTAATCTATTACTCCACTTTAAACTCAAAAGAAGAAAGGCCTTTTATATTAACATAAAGTAATACTTTATGTTAAAACCAAACACTTTCAAACCTTAAGTATCTCTATGTCCTTTTAAAAGTGCTTTTCAAAAGTGAATGCATAAACAATTGTGCATAAATTTGTTTTATATGCATAGCATGGGTGGTTTGAATGAGTGGAATAAAAAAAATAGTTTTAATACTTTTACCAAGCACACCAGCTACTCAAATTTAAAACTTCCATGAGGCCTTATGCATAGAGAGATCCACGTAACCGTTACCACCATTTAAGTAAATTTAGTTTGAAAAACTCCCCAAAAATAAATCTTCAATCTGCGTGTACTCACACCGAGCCTACAACTACTATGCAGCCACGAATGTTGAATACGTTGGAGGTCGTTGAGACTATGTGGCCATAATCCACCGAATGGAGGGCACGTGAGTAAATTCGTTGAGAAAATTGTTGTGGAGTTTGGATGAAAAAATCATTGAGAATATTTATGAGGAGATTTAAAAACTATTTTGAGCATATCGTTGAGAAATCCATGGAGCAAATTGCGTTCTGGACTGAAAATCGTTGAACAGATTGTTGTGGATTGCGTTTTGGACTGAAAATCGTTGAACAGTTTGTTGTGGATTGTGTTCTGGACTGAAATGATGTGTTTCCTCCAAGAGAAAACGACTTTGTCTTTGAGAAAACAAGAGTTCCAGCCACGCCTTGGCTCCTAATTTTGTTAAAACGCCCAAACTCTGGCCTCTACAATGAGACTCTGACTAGTTCTAAAGACGAATCCAGTAAAAAAAACGTTGAAGAATATAATAGCAACTACATCTTGATTCTGCAGACACACTTATCTTGTGCCATTCCAAGCACCTTCCCGGAGCTTATGAAGGGCTCGCAGGTCCTGGGTTTGTACTCACACCAGAAGTTGTAATAGCTCTGGGCAAACATCAAGACCATATTGTTGAGGCCCCGTTATGCAGAAGGCGAGAGATATCTGCAACGGGAATCCGGCAAAAATGGAGGAGAAGATTATAAAACGAGATGCCTACTTGCAGAATCTACACGAAAGACATAGCAACTGGGGTCCTTCTGTGTCTCATGCCGATACCAACGACGGTGATCATAATGCAGCCTCGACGTCGCAGTGCTCACCAAGACCCTAACCCACGCGGTGAGCTTAAGAGATGAGGAAATATCGACGAGAAGAACGTGCGTCCAGCAAAGGAGACAATAGATCCCTGGCAAATGTAAACGTTGTCAAACAGATGCTCAAACTCAATTGAAACATCGACTTCAGCTCTTGTTAATTTGTTCCTTTGACGGCTGGTGGATCTATGAGTCTCTGAAACGACTCAATTTCTGAGGTGATGTCTTCAGCTTCAGATCGAATGTTGACGCACCGGTCAAATGAACCCTTGCAATTTTCTGGCAGCGAATCTCCTACAATCTATGGCTTTGATCAGACGTGCTCGAGAGATATCACTCCTTCACCTCGTAAACTCGGTTTCGCTCCTCGCTTTTGTTCAATTATAAGTAAATAACCACTTTGAAAAATTGATTCTACTACTCCACGAAATCGCAGAACGGTTGTTGAATATTTGATGTCTTAGCATATTCTTCGTATGAATATAAAGGGCCTCTAGCCATCCCGCGTTATCAGAAACCTCATAACGATCTACCAGATCTACAAGCAAATGGATTCAAGGCAGTGGTTCAATGGGCATCGAACAATCGGAATGACTACAACAAGCCAGACGGTAGAAGGCAGGGCAGAATTGTTGGACTGAGAACGTTCGTTGTGCAATGGAGGCTGAAGACGTCAATCCAAGTTCGAATCATGTAGCATTGCGTTCAATGGACAGCTATGGCAGCAATCTCCCCAAATTATTTGTGGTGATCCTTCAATGCGGCGATCCTTTAATGCAGCAGCGATCCTTCAAGGAGGCTTTGGGCTCCACCAGCAGATATTTCATAGCAATGGCGACTTCTTCACGGCAACATCCACACACATTAATCACTTCTCGAAATCTTACACTAGATAGAGGCAACGCAAGCAAACTACTCAATAATTTAAACAATACACATTAAAAAATTCAACACACTTCTACCCTACATATATACATAGGATCAGCTCTCAATTTATCTCATATTCCATCCCCTCTTGTGAGAGAGTCAAGGCTGTCCTTGCTCTGATACCAACTGGTAAAACATAAACAAGAACAACAACATGGCAGAAAATGATCACTAGCCAATACTTGATGTATTCACTCTAATGTTACATATTTATAGTACAATGGGTGATGCGACCTCATAGAGAAATTTGCTCTAGATCCTAAAATCATGCATGATGACTAGGCTAGGAAATTTTAACTAAATCATTAGTCATCACTTGAGGATATATTACTAATATCCTAAATGAATAATACAAATATAGGTGACAATTTAGACTTAGTGATTGGTAAAGGTAAGCCATAGGCTAACAATTCCAAGCACAAGCTTGCTTTCTCCTCCTCTCTCTTTAATTTCTAAAAGAAAATCATTTGGTTACTTTCTTGCATGTCATCTAGAGTTGATTTCAAAGATTAATTTTACCATCTAGTGTTGCATGCATTAGCCTTAGATCTAGTTAAATTCTTTCTTATTCAAAGAAGTAGATCTAAGTAGTTTGTTGCAATTTTCTATAAATTTTATCAAAGAATCGTAAGATAGAAAGTTGCTTTTGTTTTGCATTGTAGATCTAGTGACTTGGGAGTTTTGCCTTGCTGTTTTAGGACAGCAAACCAGAACACCCTAAAGAGCCTAGCTTAGTCTCATTAAAGGCTTCCAAAAAACCCCTAAAAAAGTTGCATTTTCTTAAGAAAATTTTCAGAAATTTTTGGTCAAGTGTTTACCTTTTCATGCTAGTTTCTTAAAGAGTTTTTTCTATCATTTCCTAATCTTTCTCTTTGCTGGTTTTTAGCAGGTCTGTGATAAAACAAGGGGAAACTCTGGCGAAATCGAAGCTAAAGTGAAGGAAATTTAGCCCAAGTTGGAACCCTTGAAGACCAAGACCTTCAGAGAACTTTTTTGTAATCATTTCCTTTAATTTTGATCCATTTTTCAAGGATCCAAAAGTCCTAAAAAGAGAAAACTTAGTTTCTCAGTTGTAATAGGATATAATAAAAGCGGGCCTCATAGTGCCCAGTTTCGTCTTCTCCTTAAGGGGGATTGGTGGTGTGTTATTTCTTGTGATTTCTTGCATTTGTTTTTCTCATACAAGCTAAAGGAATCAATCAATCTATCTTAACCACAACACTTAGATTAGTTTCATTTTTGAAAGTAACAATTTAATTGCTAGATTAGCTTTACTTCTTGCAATTTCAAGTTGGCAAATAAACCATCCCCTCAGCTCCTCGAAAGAGGCCTGGTCAGTGTGGATTAGTAATTAGTCTCACATTTCGATTTCAGCTATTTACTTCTTGTTTAAAATAAACAAATTCCCCTCAGCTCTCAGTGCGGTTCCTGACCTTTCCAGTTGCGAGCTAGTCTCGATCTGCTGGAAGTAAGTTTCATACACGCTGGGCTGGTCAGTGGTTGATAGATTAATTAGGGCAATCTCTAAGTGGTATCATTTGTCTAAGACCTCTACCCTGGGTGGCGTGTGTCAAATCAACTGGCAACTCCCCTTGTTGGATCTACGGCACACCCGGTCGGCAAGTTTTAGATTGGTGAGTGATACATAAGGAGGTCCAAACCATTTCATTAACTAAACATCAATTTATCCTAATAAAACACGCGAACTACATTGCCCACGATTCACTTTAAGGCACTGGTCTCATTTTTTTACATTCAGCAAAGCCACAGGCTTCATCTTTCATTTTGGTTATCTATTGGAAGTAATTTTAATGAAGTTTGCATCTAACAAATGTGTCTCGGTATCCTTTTGATGCAAGTATATGTTTATTGTTTATATATCGTGGTGAATATTTAGTTCATGTTTTATCAGTTTATGGTTGATTGTTTAAAGGAATAATAAACTCCTAGATTTCATTTCTTGTACTTAGCTTATTTCAAAGCCTTAGTATATTTGTTAGGGACTACCCTCCTTGGCTTCGCTAGGAGTTGGCCTAGACGGAGGAGTTGAGGACTAGGTGACAACACATTAACTCTCACTTGCCCCCAAGGACACACCGAGTGGATTGAAGATTTCTTCCACGTCTCCCAGGTGTACTAACTTAGCATGCACATGTCATGCATGCATGCAACATGCAACATGCGACAACTTGACAACTTTGACTTTGACCTAGACATGCAACTTTGACTTCTACAACTCGACTCTTTACAAGGCAATTCAAATTTCTCTTCATGGTGGATAATGTTACATGTGCCAACGCACTAGATCAATACATTTATATCATTTGCAATATTAGGAATATTGTTTGTTTCTAGCTCATAGGAATTTTATATTCAACCTAACTTTTGCTAGATGCCTTGACTTTGGCTCATGGCTCACAAGGCTTGACTAGGCTCACAGAGGTTGTATGTTCCCCCTAAATTTTGCACTAGTCTGTCTATGCTCAAAGAGGTTGTACGTTCCCCTTGACTTTTGCACTAGACTGTCTATGCTCACAGAGGTTGTACGTTCCCCCTAACTTTTGCACTAGTCTGTCTATGCTCACAGAGGTTGTACGTTCCCCTTGACTTTTGCACTAGACTGTCTATGCTCACAGAGGTTGTACATTCCCCCTGACTTTTGCATTAGACTTACATAGCATCTCGTTCGTCCTGACTTTTGGTTTGACTCACAGAGGTTGTATGTTCCCCCTAACTTTTGCATTAGACTTACATAGCATCTCGTTCATCCTAACTTTTGGTTTGACTCACAGAGGTTGTACGTTACCCCTAGCTTTTGTCAATTCCTCACAAGACTAGTTGATTCTCCAAATCTCCCTAGCTAGCCTCAGGGTGGCCCATATTGCCTCTCAATCGAGAATGACTATCGATGCTGCCAAATTTAACAAAGTGAACCATGGAAACTTGACCCAAAGTGGGTTTTGAGTCGAGATTCTTTTTGAGAGATCTCAACCATGGATTATATATGGCTTGGAGTGATCCTAACCATTGATCTTTTAGGTTTCCTTATGATTCCTTGAGAGGGGCGCATAGGGAAAAAGGAGGCTCATTCCTTCATTTGTTCACTTGGAGAATTTGGAGAGGAGCAAGAGGATGAGAATGGAAGCATTAGGAGAGGAGAGCTTGGACGCCATCTTTTATGGAGGGCGCAAGGAGGCTTAGGCCTATTTATTTTGTGGTAAGGGTTCTTGCTTGGTGGTGGGCGCACTCTTGGAGGAGGGCGCAAGCTTAGCAGGTACTAGCAGTTGTTGAGCTTTTGCAGATCTGATTGGTGGAGGTTTGGGACAGCATACAAACAGAGATTTGCATGCAAGGGTTTCTCAAACAACCAAGAGAAGATCAAGGGCGCATCAGTTCAGTGGAAGAGGCAACAAAGGAAGGGGGCAGACTTGCTTGAGCTCATCCTTCTTGGAATCTTCTAGCAAAGCTTGAGAGGAGCTTGTGATTTGTACAGGTTCCATTGTATTTGCTTACTTGTTGTTTTCCATGCTTGAAACATTACATATGTATACTTTCATTCTAAACTGGTTTTCCCCAGGGGGTTTTATCCAGGGTCATGTTGACCAAAAATACTTGTGTTCATTTATCATGTATGCTTAGTGTTTAAATCAGTTGTAGGAGCTTGTAAAGATCCTAGAGGAGTACTATATGTTTTAAGGTTTGCATGTATTAACATTCAGTGACTAAAACACTCGCAAGGGCACCTTAAAAGAGCATATAACCATCAGTTTGAAGGTAGATTTCTTGGCAGAAAATTTCAGACCTGTTTGTTATCCTAAAACAACAGCAAGGACGGATTTGATTGAGTAAACTTAGAGCCCAACAAGAGGTCAAAGACAGACCTGTTGGGCAGCCTTCTAGTTCCTCAAAAATCTACAAAGAGGACCACATCGTCAGCAAAAAGTAGGATAGATATCAGGACCTGGTCAAGGACACATCCATCGTTGTCCTAAATGTGCTCGTGAAGGAAGGTCTCCATCTCATCAATATAAATCCCAAATAACGTGGGTGACAATGGAGAACCTTGTTTAACTCCAATAGTACTTCGGATGAAGTCGAACATCCCATGAGTTGTGCGGAGTCGACCAAGAATAGACTCATATAGGCACATGATGGTTGTCAACATTGTCCTGGAGATGCCAATATCTTTGAGCCTCTGGAACAAGGCTTCCCTCGGGACAGAATCAAAAGCTTTCCGGAAATCTACAAAACAACAATAGACTTTCGAAGAGCGGTGCCATGCCTCCTCAATGATGGCTCGAAGGGTGAATATGTGGTCGATAGTCTGGTGAGTCGGTCGAAAGCCTGCTTGTCCCCTAGCTCTGAGTTGTCTCTGTTCAAGGTCACAGAGGAGCTTCATATGGAGAACCGTAGCATACAGTTTCGAGAATGTGTGGCCCACCATGATCGTCCTGTAGTTGTTGGGATCTGCACTAGGACCGGATTTGTGAATCGGATGGATGATGTGGTGTGACCATGTTGAGGGAAATCCTGTACGAACTACATGGTTGAACAGATCAGCTAAATAACTAACCAGAGAACGGAGACCATGCTTGAAGAACTCTACTTGAAACCCTTCCTCGTTTGTTGCTTTGCTACTGTTCATCACCCAAATAGCCTCCATGATATCTCTATCTGAGAATAAGTGGCATGAAGAGGGGGGAGAGGTGACATGGATCTGGGGCTGCCCGGAAATATCATAAAGTTTGGAGGTGTGAGAGAATATGGACGCCAAATTAAGGTCGAATGGGGGGGGGGAGTGTCGAGGAAGGATGGTACTCCAAAATTGTCTGGGGGAGTGAGCAAGGAGAGCAGAAAGGTTACGTCTCCTATGAGAGATGAAAAGGCATTTCTTGTGACGGACGAGATGTCAATAGAAGGCTTTGAGGTTGGAATAGTATGGTTGAGAGTGGATGAAAGCATGTTGAAGTTGATGGTGTAGAGTCTTTCATTCTTCGTCATACCACTTGTTCATGGGACAAGATCCAACTTTTGGGGTGGAAGTGGATTGGGTGGAATGGGGAAAGGATTTGAGGGTTGCTTCCCAAATGCGGTTGAGGCAAGTGTATTTGGTTGAGGCAGAGTCAAACAAGGAAAATTGGGTTTCAGGTGTGAGCATTTGGCGGAGGATAGAGGAGAAAATACCAGGATCTCCTTCGTTGAAACGAAAGGTGGCGTGGGGTGGGCCCTGAGGGGAGAGGGAGGTTGTTGGAGTGGGGGGGGCCAAACTGAAGGGAGAAGGAAAGTAGGGCATGGTTGGCAAGAGGAATGGTGGAAACTGAGAGATGGCGAATAAAAGGAATTAAGTTATGGCTAGAGAGAACATAGTCAACTACACTCGCACCTCCTCCATGAGGTCGACATGTGAAGAAGCAAGAACCTGGGAAACAAGGGAGCCCATTCAAGATCAGTAATTCCTGAGATTCTCCCAGCTACAATAGGTGACGGCCATATGCTGTAATGAGCCCCAAAGCATCGTCAGATAGCCAGTGAAGCCCCACTAACTCTGGATCTATCCCCGAGTACAGAACACGTCCTCTGACCAATCGTGAAGGGGGTCTGGAGATCTCTAGTATAGGCGTTGAAATCGCCCAATAGGATGACCTCCCAAACAGCGGAGTACTGGGTGATGCCAGTGTACAGGTCTATAAGGGGGTCCCCGTTGAAATCATTATGGATAGAAAACGACGAAGAGGTTGGGGGAAAGTATCAGACTACAATGTAAATGTCCCTCAGATGGGTGACTCTGGCTATAACTCGAACCCACATAAACCTGGCAAACTCATCCGCAGACACCAAAGAGACCATGTTCTGGAGAGAATCCCTAATCAAAAAAGCTAGTCCACTTGATCCTCTGACTACACTCAAGCTCCTCGTCTCCTACCTACAAACTGAAATCCAATGGTATCCTACATAGTCTGGAAGAGGTCGAACAGGGCTCGTGTGAGTCTCGTTTAGGAAGAGGATGTTTGTTGACTTGAGAGCATCATGTAAGAGACCCAGTGATGACCAGAAATATCCATTGTCATTCCAACAACTAATAGAGATGTCAACACCTTGTCGTCCCCCCAACTGTGCCTATCATTTGGAAGCCCCGAGTGGGAAGCAGTCCCAAATGACTTCCTTGAGGTTCCTAATGACTGCCCATTTCAGTACCTATCGTGCCGCCATAACCTGTTCTTTAGATTGTTTAAGCTCCACAAACTGTGTTCTGGTGAGATCTTCATCCAAAAAGATCCTGCTGGGGAGAGAAAACAGCTTCCTCCTAGCTCTAAGGACACGAAGTCGATCAGTCGTCGTCCTAAACTGGAGGAAGAGAGTAGAGTCATAACCAAACCAGGCTTTTTCCAGTGTCACATCAAAAATGTCAAGGGTATCCCGGCGAAACAAGGTCCCCACTTGCATAGGGTCCAGAGATGGGTGAGGCAAGGAGAGACCCCTTACTTTGAGGTTCAATTCCCTTGCTCTTCTGGTACGCTTCTCCACGAGTTTAGCCTGCACCACCTCCACGACTGCTGCAAGAGGGGGGGGGGAAGTTTTATCTTTCCCATGAACCACCTGTGCCCATGAATTAATGTGTTTCTGTTTCATGTTTGAAGATGACATGTTGGGATCTAATTTTCTTCTTGTTTTCTTTTAAGATCTAGGATTTCTGCATGTAGCACATCGTTCTGGGGGTGGAGGAACTCCTGCTCTTAGTTTTCATGTATTATCTTCTTAAGCGATAAATTATCCCCTTCCACCTCCGAAACTCTAGCAGAGAGAGTGTATCTCTGAACGAAGCTTATTGTTTTCGGTTTCAAGAGATTCCATCTGTTGCAGCAATTGTTTTACCTGGGATGTCCAGAATGAGAAATCTGACTCCATAGCTATATCAGTGGGGCTGTAAATTGATCCCTGGATTTAATTGTAGATCTTAAGATATTGAAATTGTTCCCTGTTGATGAATTCACTGGTTTCGGCATGAGGAGAATCCTCCATGTCTCAAAGCATAAATAATGGTTGTTCGGGTGATTGAAAGTTTGACTGGCTCTTGAGTCTGTCAGCTCCCATACACGACAAGACTTTGTTCAAAACCCCGACTGTATCAACCTCCAATAGTAGCTCGAAGGCCAGTTATCCTCTACTCAACAGGGCAACTTCTTCGCAACCAAAATCTAACTAAAATCCGTGTGTATCGACAGATCTCTGCCTTGCTAATAGACTTTGTTCAAAACCCTCGACGGATCTCTACAATCACAACCAAAACCCGACTATATCCCTACCTTGACGGATCTGTGAGTCACAACCAAAACCCGACTATATCCCTGCCTCGCGATGAAAACCCAACTCTACTTCAACGAATAGGTCTCTGCCTCGACCTCGACCTTTGACGGAACTATGCAATCAAATTCGTGATGGACTATATCCCTACCTCGATGGATTTCTTCCTCGCAAATGGACTATGTTCAAAACCCTCGACAGATCTCTGCAACCGCAACGGATATCCCTGCCTCAACGGATTTGTGCCTTTGCAATTCGCGACGGATCCGTGCCTCACGGGCCTATGCCTCGACAGATCTATGCCTCTGCAATTCGCGACGGATCTGTGCCTCGCGACGAATATGCTTGGATCTGTGCCTCTGCAATCACAACGGATATCCCTGACTCAACAAATCTGTGCCTCTACAATTCGCGACGGATCTGTGCCTCACGGGTGAACTGAGCAAATGCTAGATATTTCTACAGTGGTTAACACATCCCAAATTCTCTACAGTGTACCCTACTTTTTTTCATGAGATGTGACCACTCTGAGAGAGAGAGAGATTACCAAGAGGAGGGTGCATTTTCCAAGAGGGAAAGGACGTCCATACAGCTAGGTGATGGGCACGCTTTCCAAGGAGGGGCAAAGGTCTGTACAACTGAAGGGGGGTACATTTTCCAAGAGGAAAAGAGGGCATGCATTCCCAGAACTTGCAGCATTGAATGCTTAGTGGACAGCAGTCAAAAACGAGATCGTACAGTAGCATGGAGGCACAGAAATCGAGGCAAGGGAAAGGCACGACTTTCTAGGTGTCTTGTTGTACTAAATCAGTTCATAACAGTACATCTACAGTGAAGAGAAAATGAGGTTTTATTTATTGGTAATGAGACTGTACTTTGCAGATTTTGAGGTCTATTTTGTGTGGCTTTTAGCACACAAATCGAGGAGATCTGTTGGTACATTTTTCAAGAATTTATTGTTGTTGTAAACCCTGATATAAAATTTATCTCCGCTATGTTGTCGTCCTTATACACACTTGCAGACATGAGCTAAGTCCTGCTCACTTAGTGTGTCCTCGGAGGCACAATGCCTAGGTTCAAAGTCCACGCTGTCACTTTGACTTGAACATCTTCCGTCTAGGCTAACTCCTAGGGAAGCCAAGGGAGGTAGACCCTAGTTACTAGATGAGATTAAGGTTTAAATGTTCTAAGAGTTGGTTTTAATTGGTTAAATGGTCAGGGGGGATCTAGCCTTGATGTTAAGCAACAATGCAAGATGCAACAGTTATGTATGACAATCAGGCTTTTCCCTAGGACAACTAAGACTAGTGCCTAAGATTGGGCAAGGCGTCAAATAAGTTAAGGGGATGTTCGTTACAAGATGATTACAATTTACAAATATTATAACAAGATGCATAAACTAGATACAAAAGACTATATCAGATATACAAAGCTACACTAGACTAGATACAAGATATACAGAAAGAATGTCAAAGATATACAAATTAAGACTAACCTAGATACAAGATATTAACAAGTGCTTGAAATGTGCAGGAAAAGGAGATATTCAAAGATGAATAGATGATCAACACATCAAGCCAAGCATGCTCACAACAGATAGAATTCTATTGGACTACTTATTAATGGAAAAAGACGCAAAACACTCAAGACCCAGTCAAGAGAATGCCTCCAAGTGGATGTGCACTTCTTGAAGGATCACACAACAGATACAGGGATACAAAATGATGAAATGCTTGAAAAATGAAGTATTTCAGATAAGAGATATAACCACTTAAGCAATTACTCTACAACACATAAAAGATAGCTTGCATGATAAAGATAAAGACAATGAGATCTGTGTGTTTAGCAAGTAGAGAATTAAAGTCTTGATGTTGTAGATCAAAGATTAAACTATGTGGTTAAGTGTGATTAATTTTAGCCCTCTCTAAGTGTCAACCCAAAAACTCTCCTCCATCAGTTACCAAGTGACTGTTGGATGCTCAAGAAGTGAGGCAATGAGGCCTACCCTAGCTTCACAGGTCAGCCCTAAGATCAGAGTACTCTCGGAAAGGACGTTGCACGTCGTAAGACCGTCCCCGACCTAGCACCTTACGTTGTCTTCCTCCAACCCCGTTATAAATGGCGAAGATTGTGAGTTATGGTGTCCTATTAAGTCTAATTAATTTATTTTAAACCTATGAGCTAAGTATTGCAATGTGTGTTTGAGTGCTTGTAGCTTGCTCAAATAAAGTTGCCAAAGCACTGAAAATGAGTGTGAACTCTTAAACCATGAAATTGCAAGTTCTTAAGTGGTGGAGTTATTGCATGTAAATTTTAAGAACTGACAAAGCTGAATGTGAAGGCTGAAGCCTTTGAAACACAAGATTGCAAGTTGAAAGCTTTAATGTGACTATTGCATGTGAAATATAAAGCAAAGTAAACAACTTACGGAAAGTAAAATGATTGATTAAGCCCTTAAGATAATGATACTTGCATGCATGTACATAAGATAGAAGACTTAAAAAACAATTGCTTGTATGTAAAGTAGATGACAGAATCGAAAAGATTAATTAACCAATTAATGCATGCATGTGTGTTGGGTGAAGATTTAAGAAATTAAAGATTTGCATGCAACCGAAAATGAAATTTTAACTAAGCCCCCACGGGCTCTAAGCTGGCATATGTTATGTTGGATCTACTCTAGATAATTTTCCTTTAAGCATGCATGTAGATATCAATGATTAAACTAGCTAAGCTATGAACTGAAAGACAGAAACGAAATCTAACTAACCTGTAGAAATAAGACTGAAAGGGAAAGAATGCAAGCCTCTTGGGTACAACTCCTTTGGGCTTGCATACAATGTTTAGAATGAAGGAGAAAGAAGAGAAACCGTTACCACTCTTGGAAGGAGTACCGGAAGGTGTGTTGTGCGTGAAATTCGGGCAGCATGCCCTCTTATCCTGGTAAGAATCTGCAAAAATCAGCAAGCTATTGTTTGTTGATTTGTGCTGCAACACACTCAAAAGAAGTTATGAAATTACTGTCTTTCAACTGAAATTTCGTACATATAGAAAACAGAATTTTATATGATTAAATTGACCTACCTAAGCACGTTAGCCACTAAAATCTGAATATGAAAGAATGAGGAAGAAGAACAGAAAATTGCTTGTGAAGTGTAAGTGAAGATGAGGGTAGATTCGTCCTTGAAGCTATCCCAACAACTTCTTTTCAAGGCAACCTGCAAACTTCAATAAACCGTGAGATCAAATAGATAAATGGATTGCATGCATGGATAATACAACAAAGGTAGTATTACACATGAATATAACGCATATAGGCAAGCAAACAAAGTTTTACTCCACCTAGCCAAGCAAACAAATTTATACCTTAGCTATGCTACTCAACGATCACAAAATACTGAAAGCAAAGAACAGTTTTACCTCATGAATACATGGATCATCCAAACAAATCTTGAAATCCCCGAGTCCTCCAAAGCAGTTTCTTTATTATCAAATGGGAAGAGGTTGCAGCAACAAAGTTGCTTCAAGCTCTTCAAGAACCAAAACCAGTGAAGCAATGGGAACAGTAATGAGAGAGAGAGAGAGAGTGGGATGGTGAGAAAATAGTAGCATAACAGTACAATAATGAAAGGTGAGAAATTAGGGAGTGAGAGGTTTCTTATATAGCCTTGAGAGACCAAGAAACCTCCTCTGGATCTTCAACAAGTGTCACAAATCCAGCTCAAGTGAAGAAAAGCGTGAGCTTTTAAGGTAGGGGCGAAATTGGTATGAGGGATGAGTTGTGAGGCGAAGTGGCAACTTAAGGGGGACGCATAACGAATTGCTTTAAAGGTGAGTTTCAATCCAAGTGGGATGTTTCCATCCTTCTCCAAGAGTGAGGGCGTAAGTTGCCAAGAGGAGCGTGAGCTTTCAAGGGGAAAGCGTGAGCTTTCCAAAGGAAAAGCGAGAGGTAAGGAGGAGCGTGTTGGCACACTCCTTAAAGGCATGCGAGTGGTGGAGGAAGGGCGCCTATGTGGAAGAAGGGACCCACGCTCCAATTAAGGTGAGTTTTCAAACTTCAAGTGGGAAGGGAGATGTACTTGCAAAGGGGGACGTAAGTTTCAAAGGGGAAAGTCGTGAGTTTTAAAAGGTAAGTGTGTTGGCATGTGTTAGCCACAAGCCAAGTGGGACGTGGGAGCTAAATGAGAGGCGCACCTCATGAAGGAGGGGCCTACCACTCAAAATTAACATGAGTATTAACTCTCAAGTGGGTAAGGGGAACGTATTCCTCAATGGGAATAAATTAAAAGGTGAATTAATAAATTAAAAGCGTAGGTAAAGGTTGGGAAATGGTTGGGATGGGTTAGGGTAATCTCTCTCAACATTATTTCACCTTTACTTTACCTTATTTGGTCCATTATTACAAAATTGACATTTTCCCATGTCCTGGGTTTAACAATTAAAATTGTTGTTTTTCGAAAAAAACTCCTAAGTGGACAAAAAACCTAGCAAAACTTGTCCGACTAAGTTGAAACTTGGTCCACGGGTGTAGGGGGTCTCATTATCTTTATTTTTAGTACAAATACCCCTATCAAAAATCCTGGGACCTAAGTTTTACATTAATTATCCAGAATTAATTCCCAACCTTTAAAGAAAACCTAGCTAGACCCGACGGAATTCCGCAAAATTTTGTGTGCTATCTTACAATGGTCATTTACATTGTTCCTAAAGACTAGCTACCCAAGAATGACTTCATTAGAACGCCTTTCACCACTTTGGAGGATTTATTGCTAGTGGGAGTGAAAAACTCAAGGGAGATTAACCCGGCTGGTTAGGCCACATTAACCTCTTGAGGATAAAAAACACTCAGTGAAAGAAACTCTCCTAATGAAGAAATCCTAAGGCAACTGACCTAACCATGATCCATGTAGACCTATTACAATATTAACCCAYGCAGGGGTGCGGTAATCCCGCTTACAAAACTATGTGTTGGAGCAAAAAAATGTTGTAGAACCAAAAAGTCTTCGACATGTTTGCATCTGTTGATGCATATCTTCATGGTACATGGAGTTGACCCCCTAGTTGAGTAGGCGGTCAACATTTGGCTCCACATGGGGACGTGTGTYCGATCTTCTCACATGGGACGGAGAGCATACAAGAATCCAGCATCTACAAAAAGGTGCTCACCAATATCCAACATAAGCATACATATATATCAAATGAATAAATAAAATGCTATGAACAACATTTACATTATGAAATAACTAAAGTACAACATATATAACTACAAAATGGATCTATGATACAAAAATAATCCTAAGTACATATCAACATAATGAATGAAACAATACAAAATTGAAATACAAGGAGAAGGGTTAGAGATACATTACAGAGGGTGTCCAAATGGACACCAAGTTGTTGCATGAAGAACACTTCAAGGCTGGGTCCGCTCGCTAGCATGTCTGACTTTATGTCGTCCCATTGGCTGAGAAGAGTTGCTAGAAGACCGATACACTTTACGCTGACTTCTTATTCTTTCATGTGAATCCCAATTTCTAACCTTAGGCCACTTGGGGCAATTTCTCTTAAAAAAAAATTGATGGTTTTCCATAGGTGCCAAGTGCAAAGTCTGTGAACTTAGTTTTTCCTTAAAAGGCTTGGCATATCTTTTATTAGGGATGGTATACCTTACTTTACCAATGTTAACCTTATCATCCCTAGTAAATTCCATCAGATTTTCATCACTTAATCTATCTTTAATTTCCCCAATTTCCGAAAAATAAGGAGGGTGTGGCCCAAGAATCCCATCTGACTTGTTCTGACATCTAACTGATTCATTTGATGAAGGCTGAGCTGATAACACATTTCCAACTGACAAATCCAACTCTGACTTAACTTCTAAAGGAGGTAAACCATTATCTGTTCTATCCAAATCTTCCTTAAGAAAAAGTCCATCAAAAGAATCCATGGGGTCCCAAACATTACAAGTGCTTGGGGATCGGCTATTCAGTTCCATCTTGGTATATGTTACGAGAGTAGACTCAATCTCATAACATCCCATTTCTACTTCCCAATATACAATCTCGTTATCCTTTTTCCTAGGATCTTCCACATGATATTTTCTTTCCAACTCTCTATTTAGTATAAACTCTAAACCATTTGGAGTTGGAATGGTGGCATAAGTTAAGTCCATCTGTAAATTGCCACCTAAATCTACAGTTGTCTTTCTATTTAGCAGCATACCCCAAGTATCTGGTACATTAATTACAACAATGTTCATCTCAACCATGATATCTGGAAATGCAGCTAAGTGTACTTGTAATCCCTTAATCAAACCATGCACCGCTATGGTTCTGCTATCCATAGCACAAATGTTATGATAAGGCCTAGATATTCTTAAGTTCAATTGTTCCATCACTTTTTTAGTCATAACATTTGAGGTAGCTCCTGAATCTAGCATACAATTATGAAGAATAAAATCATTCACGAGCAAGGATAGGAAAAAGGGTCTATTCTTTTCATTCCCCCTATCCATATTTTGCAAAATAACCGGCGCATCCTGATAAGTTCTTGTTGGTGGAATGTCAACACTTTTCTGAGAAGGGTTTTCTATGGCTCTGAGTAGTTTCTTCCTCTGACAAGGAATCTTCATTAATTCCGACACTGGCACCAACATTTTTGCATTACTTAACCATCCTCCTAAGTCAATATTTAATTCTGAGTTTGCATGCACATCTGACTTAGGGGGAGTTGGGATTACCTTGGGAATGTTTGATTGATTTTTATTTTGACTCTTATTTCCATTCCTTTGGTAGGCAATGCCTCTAAACTTATCCATGTCGGCTACTTGTTGTGGAGTAGGCTTAGGACCAAACATTTATGTCACCTTATCCACCACAACATCACTCATGCAATTCATATTTCTCACCCCCTCATTATGTTCATCTGAATCCATCCAATCATACATGCCATCATTATACTTATGACCAAACATATTAACTTGTTCATTCGAAGATCCATAAGGTCCTGTTTCATCATAAAGGTGAAGGAAGACTTGGCAAGTTGATTCATCATGGAATTGCTCACAAGGTTTGCAATAATGAACAGCCTGGTGGTCAACCCAATTAGTGGATTAAAATGGATTTGGTGGTCTCTGATCTTGGGGAGGAGATTTCTTAGGCCACTTGTCATTTGACCTATGTTGGGGCCTATTTCCTTGACCCCTTTCCATTGTGATCAACCGGTTTTGTATGGCATTGATTTGATTTGCTTGGTTGATCTCCATTTGCTTGATCTGATTGGCATGATTAATTTCCATTTGTTTAATCAATTGAGTGAGCTCCTTAATGCCATCATTAGAGGGTTTTTGGTTTTCAACATTCTTTTTCTTCTCCTCATAAGGTTGAGAAGAAGGCCCTCTAGTAAAACCAGGAATGTTAGACTTCCTAGCATCCTGCATATTCTTGTCAATTTTGATAGTTGTGAATTGTGTTGCTTTTAAATTCTAAGGATCCTTATCCCTTAAGGCATACCTCATTTCTCCCTCAAAGACCTCCATATAATATATCAAGATTGCAGCATCTGAGGGTTTTATGTCATCATGAAGACTCTTCACCAAGTTATTGAACTTAGTGTTGAATTCTTCCACTGTTTCATTTTCCTTCTTATGACTAGATGTGAGAGCAGCTAACTGAAATCTATGTTCCTTCTGATCCTGCCATCTCATTCTAAATTCATTCAATATTTCATCAAGGGTTCTAAACTTAGCCGGATCGAAATCAGTAAACCATTCAACGGCATCTCCTTCTAGTGAGTACACAAAAAGGGTCATCTTAACATCTTCTTCATCATGACCTTTACAATACTTCTCAACACACATCTGGAAGTTTGAGATGTGAGACTTTGCACTGATTGCATTGTTTCCCTGAAAGGTAGGCAGCTTGTCTATAGCTTTCTCAAGGACTTGGTGTTGGGCACCTTGGATTGTTGCAAAATTCAAAGGCCTCAAGAATATACTCATGGTTGTGTTAGTGGGATTATTAACAGTTGTTTGATTATTGGTTTGGAACTAGAATTGGATATCAGGGAGTGCTTCTTCTCCAAGACTTTCAAGTAGCCTCCTAGGGGCAAGGCGATTTATCCTCCTCCTATAAACCTTTTCAGGTTCAAGAAAAGAGTAAATCAAACCTTGTGCAACGCTCCTAGTAATATACCTGACAAATTTGTACAATGGAGTCGCCACTTGGAAAGGAAACACACGCAATCAACCAATGCAAGTTCAAAGAATTTTATTGACTAAAGTGTTTTATTATTTAGTTCTAAAAGAATAAGTTAAGTCATTTTGACCAAGGATAAATGACTTATCCCCGACAACGGCGCCAAAAATGTTGTCGTCCTTGTACACACTTGCAGACGTGAGCTAAGTCCTGCTCACTTAGTGTGTCCTCGGAGGCACAATGCCTACGTTCAAAGTCCACGCTGTCACTTTGACTTCAACCTCTTCCGTCTAGGCTAACTCCTAGGGCAGCCAAGGGGGGTAGACCCTAGTTACTAGATGAGATTAAGGTTTAAATGTTCTAGGAGTTGGTTTTAATTGGTTAAATCGTCAGGGGGGATCTAGCCTATGATGTTAAGCAACAATGCAAGATGCAACAGTTATGTATGAGAATCAGGCTTTTCCTAGGACAACTAAGACTAGTGCCTAAGATTGGGCAGGGGGTCAACTAAGTTAAGGGGATGTTCGTTACAAGATGATTACAAGTTACAAATATTATAACAAGATGGATAAACTAGATACAAAAGACTATATCAGATATACAAAGCTACACTAGACTAGATACAAGATATACAGAAAGAATGTCTAAGATATACAAATTAAGACTAAGCTAGATACAATAGATACAAGATATTAACAAGTGCTTGAAATGTGCAGGAAAAGGAGATATTCAAAGATGAATAGATGATCAACACATCAAGCCAAGCATGTTCGCAACAGATAGAATTCTATTGGACTGCTTATCAATGGCAAAAGACGCAAAACACTCAAGACCCAGTCAAGAGAATGCCTCCAGGTGGATGCGCACTTTTTGAAGGATCACACAACAGATACAGGGATACAAGATAGATGAAATGCTTGAAAAATGAAGTATTTCAGATAAGAGATATAACCATTTAAGCAATTATTCTACAACGCATAAAAGATAACTTACATGATAAAGATAAAGACAATGAGATCTATGTGTTTAGAAAGTAGAGAATTAAAGTGTTGATGTTGTAGATCAAAGATTAAACTATGTGGTTAAGTGTGACTAATTTTAGCCCTATCTAAGTGTCAACCCAAAAACTCTCCTCTCCCAGTTACCAAGTGATTGCTGAATGCTCAAGAAGTGAGGCAACAAGGCCTACCCTAGCTTCACAGGTCAGCCCTAAGATCAGAGTACTCCTGGAAAGGACGTTGCACGTCGTAAGACCGTCCCCGGCCTAGCACCTTTCGTTGCCTTCCTCCAACACCGTTTTAAATGGCGAAGATGGTGAGTTATAGTGTCCTATTAAGTCTAATTAATTTATTTTAGACCTATGAGCTAGGTATTGCAATGTGTGTTTGAGTGCTTGTAGCTTGCTCAAATAAAGTTGCCAAAGTACTGAAAATGAGTGTGAACTCTTAAACCATGAAATTGCAAGTTCTTAAGTGGTTGAGTTACTGCATGTAAATTTTAAGAACTGACAAAGCTGAATGTAAACGTTGAAGCCTTTGAAACACAAAATTGCAAGTTGAAAGCTTTAATGTGATTATTGCATGTGAAATATAAAGCAAAGTAAACAACTTGCAGAAAGCAAAATGATTCATTAAGCCCTTAAGATAATGATACTTGCATGCATGTACATAAGATAGAGGACTTAAGAAACAATTTCTTGTATGTAAAGTAGATGACAGAATCGAAAAGATTAATTAACCAATTAATGCATGCATGTGTGTTGGGTGAAGATTTAAGAAATTAAAGATTTGCATGCAACCGAAAATGAAATTTTAACTAAGCCCCCACGGGCTCTAAGCTAGCATATGTTATGTTGGATCTACTCTAGATAATTTTCTTTTAAGCATGCATGTAGATATCAACGATTAAACTAGCTAAGCTATGAGCTGAAAGACAGAAACGAAATCTAACTAACTTGTAGAAATAAGACTGAAAGGGAAAGAATGCAACCCTCTTGGGTACAACTCATTTGGGCTTGTGTACAATGTTTAGAATGAAGGAGAAAGAAGAGAAACCGTTACCACTCTTGGAAGGAGTATCGGAAGGTGTTGTGCGTGAAATTCAGGCAGCATTCCCTCTTGTTCTGGTAAGAATCTGCAAAAATCAGCAAGCTATTGCTTGCTGATTTGTGCTGCAACACACTCAAAAGAAGTTATGAAATGTCAGTCTTTCAACAGAAATTTCGTACATATAGAAAACAGAATTTTATATGATTAAATTGACCTATCTAAACACGTTAGCCACTAAAATCTGAATATGAAAAAATGAGGAAGAAGAACAGAAAATTGCTTGTGAAGTGTAAGTGAAGATGAGGGTAGATTCGTCCTTGAAGCTATCCCAACAACTTCTTTTCAAGCCAACCTGCAAGCTTCAATAAACCGTGAGATCAAATAGATAAATGGATTGCATGCATGGATAATACAACAAAGTTAGTATTAAACATGAATATTACGCATATAGGCAAGCAAACAAAGTTTTACTCCAGCTAGCCAAGCAAACAAAGTTATACCTTAGCTATGCTACTCAACGATCACAAAATACTGAAAGCAAAGAACAGTTTGACCTCATGAATACATGGATCATCCAGACAAATCTCGAAATCCCCAAGTCCTCCAAAGCAGTTTCTTTATTATCAAATGGGAAGAGGTTGCAGCAAAAAAGTTGCTTCAAACTCTTCAAGAACCAAAACCAGTGAAGCAATGGGAACAGTAATGAGAGAGAGAAAGACTGGGATGGTGAGAAAATAGTAGCATAACAGTACAATAATGAAAGGTGAGAAATGAGGGAGTGAAAGGTTTCTTATATAGCCTTGAGAGACCAAGAAACCTCCTCTGGATCTTCAACAAGTGTCACAAATCCAACTCAAGTGAAGAAAAGAGTGAGCTTTTAGGGTAGGGGCGAAATTGGTATGACGGATGAGTTGTGAGATGAAGTGGCAACTTAAGGGGAACGCATTGGTTAAAGGAGAGGCCCACGAATTGCTTTAAAGGTGAGTTTCCATCCAAGTGGGATGTTTCCATCCTTCTCCAAGAGTGAGGGCATAAGTTGCCAACAGGAGCGTGAGCTTTCAAGGGGAAAGCGTGAGCTTTCAAGGTGAAAGCGTGAGCTTTCCAAAGGAAAAGCATGAGTTAAGGAGGAGTGTGTTGGGAGTATGTTGGCACACTCCTTAAAGAAATGTGAGTGGTGGAGGAAGGGTGCCTGTGTGGAAGAAGGGACCCACGCTCCAATTAAGGTGAGTTTTCAAACTTCACGTGGGAAGGGAGACGTACTTGCAAAGGGGGACGTAAGTTTCAAAGGGGAAAGGCGTGGATTTTAAAAGGTAAGTGTGTTGGCATGTGTTAGCCACAAGCCAAGTGGGACGTGGGAGCTAAATGACAGGCGCACCTCATGAAGGAGGGGCCTACCACTCAAATTAACATGAGTATTAACTCTCATATGGGTAAGGGGAACGTATTCCTCAATGGTCATAAATTAAAAGGTGAATTAATAAATTAAAAGGGTAGGTAAAGGTTAGGAAATGGTTGGGATGGGTTAGGGTAATCTCTCTCAACATTATTTCACCTTTACTTTACCTTATTTGGTCCATTATTACAAAATTGACATTTTCCCATGTCCTGGGTTTAGCAATTAAAATTGTTGTTTTTCGAAAAAAAACTCCTAAGTGGACAAAAAACCTAGCAAAACTTGTCCGACTAAGTTGAAACTTGGTCCACGGGTGTAGGGGGTCTCATTATCTTTCTTTTGAGTACAAATACCCCTATCAAAAATCTCAGGACCTAAGTTTTACATTAATTGTCCAGAATTAATTCCCAACCTTTAAAAAAAACCTAGCTAGCCTCAACGAAATTCCGCGAAATTTTGTGTGCTATCTGTTAACTCCCAAAATGAAACCGTTCTTTCGGTTGAGTTTTGTAGTAGATATCATGGCCTTCGGTAGTGTCTTCAAGTTACTTTTGAGTTTTTATAGCTGAGAAAGTTTTTGGTTTTGGTTTGTCTTAGAAAATAATTGACCCATAAAGTCTTCTTTTTCAGAATTGTCATTTTTTACTTTCCACAGCTAACGTGTGTCCCAAAAGTTCATTGTGCGTTGTGGAAAGTGTCCATTTTCAACAGCTAAAGAGCTCTTTTCATCAGTTGATGCGCTGTTGAAAGTGACAAATCTTAAAAGGTCTGACAATCAGTTCGCGGGTGGCACGCTGTGAAAAGTACATGCTTTCCACAGCTAAGGAGCGATTTCAATTGATATGGTGCGCTGTTGAAAGTGCATACTTTCAGCAGCTAACAGGGTTTTTTTGCAGARTCGCGCGCTAGTGAAAGTGGCAAGCGAGCGGTTGACAGAGGCGTTTCCACAGGCCGTTGCTGCACAAAGCGGGAATCACGTGCGTGATATCCACGTATGACAGTAATGATGATGTGATCACCCCCACGTCAGAGTAAATCCAAGGCATGCGCTGATAGGAGTGGGCAATCATAGAAACTCAATCATGCATGTCAGGATATGAAGGTAATTCGAATCCGGCCCAGAACTCACGCACAGCACTCATGGCATCCGAGATGGTAGGTTCGTGTTCGGTGATGCAGGTACAGAGGAGGTACCGTCRGCCTAACACCATCAAATCAAACAGAGGTTTCATATCACAAATCGTTTCCAGAATACTGTCGAAGTTTTCATTTGTTTCAAAACAGAGYCGAAGCCCRAACTGCTTTCAACAGCGCAGAACCTCGGCTCGACTGGGCAGTCACAGGGGTTACAATTGTCAAGTTTTCTGAGCTGCACAATGGTGAGAAAACGCAGTKGCACTTTACTCAAGCGAGAACTGGACAACTTATCATTTCTACAATCACACCCCGAGGTCCAGAGGCATTTTGCAAGTGCAGGGTGTATGGAATTCGTAGAAAGGTTACAAGTTGGGTACCATCAGGCCACAGCTAAAGCCTTCGCCAAGACTTTCGATGGCAATAAAGCGCACGTCGGCTCTGTGGAAATCAAGGTGGATGAGGCTGTCATTGCCGCAGCTACAGGATTGCCAAGAACTGGTCAGAGCTGGTTTAAAACCACTGCTCCTAAAAATCTGGATTTCAGGGTCTATTTGAAAGAGGGATACAGACACAAAGCTTGGAGAAAAGGTATGCTTGTTGCGTATCTAGATGAAGAATAGCAAGAATTATTCAAAGGCATACAATTGTACATTACATCAGAAGGAAGATATGACAAATTGATGATGTATCACTTTAAACTCTTGGATCACTTCACAGGAAAGACCCCCATCAATTTGCCTTATTTCTTATATCACAGCTTGACTAAGGTATGCAAGAGGATTAGAGCTCAACCCTTGAGCGTGAAAACTACTCTATGTCACCTTGGCCTCATAAAATTGATCATCCTGCAAGAATTGAAACAACAGGAGAGGAGCTGGGAGCACTTCCTGTTCTGGGTAGGTTTTGAAATCCAGAATCAGACTGCAAATGAACAGATGGCAAGTGCAAAGAAGCAATCCTCTCCTCAGAGCAACTCAAGAAGAAGAAGGGCCTTACCAGGACCTTCAGAGGACAGGATACTGGAATGAAGCCTTATAGGTTGAAGAGAAAGTTGAACTTCGAGTAGACTACAGAGCAGACTATACAGCAGAATTCAGGACATCCTACACAGCAGAGTACAGGGAAGAACATCCTTAATTTGCCTTATTCAGATTCAGAGTCTGAGCAGCAAGACCAATGCCCTGTCATCAAAAGTTCTGAGCAATCAGCTGAGTATGCACAGAATTATGAAACTCTCAATCAAACAGAACAGGGAGAATCATCAAAAAACTCAAAAGCAAAAAGGTCTCAGAAGATCAAGCATCTCAAGAAGGTGATTGCCCAGCAAGAGGTCTTGGAGCGGGTTATTAAGGATAGGTATAAAAAGTTATCTGATAACTTTGCCAAGACAAATGCAGCATTTGAAAGATTGGCCAAGGAGAGTGTCAGAGAAAAGAAAAGGAAGACAAAACTCGCCAAAGACTGCAACAACCTACGGTGTCTTACCAAGCGCCTCAAGAAGTAGATCAGGGGGTTGAAACAAAAGTTGAAACAAAAATCTCATCCAGACCTGAAGGTTCTTGCTCAAGTTGCCGTCAATATGCAAGGTGAGAAATCAGATACCCACTGATTTTGGTTTGAAATCAATTTCGAAGGTGAAAACTCTTTTTGTGCGCTATCGGGACTTTCAACAGCGCAAGGCTACTATTCTATTACCCGTTAGCTGTGGAAAGCGACAGCTTTCAACAGCTAACCCGTGAAAAAATCAAACGGTTRCGCTGTTGAAAGCTGGGAAAGCAATTTTTGAGGCCGAAAATGCAACAGTTCATTTCAAACAGGTTCTGAAGATATGCCAGTGTATCAGTGGACTATTAAATCACATGCAAGAAGTTCAACATCAGGGATTCGAGGGATTTTTGGTTACACATTCAAAACCATTTCCTAAAAACTCGACCATAAACATTGGGAAATTGAACAGTCACATACAGGTGTCCTGCTATTTCACCACATTGCAGATGCTAAGAGCTGAAGGAGGCAGATGTCGATTTTGAAGACTGAAGACAGTTCGACTACTTAGTTTAGTTCTTGAAGACTTTAATTTCAAAGTTGTTTAGATAGAATAGAACTGTTTTTATTAAATACAGATCCATGTTTTTAGGATCTGTATAACTGTTTGTAAGGGCTATAAAATGCCTGTTTTGATATCAAACAAGGGTTCGATTTTGGATAGAGTAATCTGCTATTTTACTCAGACTTTTTAATGCTAATACAGATCACAGGTTCCTTTCAATTTTGATGTCAGCTTTCCATCTTTCTTTCTGTACTATTATCTGTGTTGTCAAGCTTTGAATGGTTGTTATCCCATTGTTTAGCTCATAGCCTAATAATAGGTTTCTTGATTGTCTCTTAGACCCTACATTGTACTGGTTTAGCTACAATCTGTTCTTCACCCATTTAAAAGTTATCTGCTGATTAATCAATCTTTGAGAGCATTGTCTATTTGTTTATCATTTTGATGTTTGAATGCCATAAGCTGAATTGAGTTATCCCATTGATCCACATTTACAAAATACAAAAACATTCATTTCTTAAGTTACCAAGCACCTTTGGTTTACAACCACAAAGGGTTTCTTGGAGTGATAACAAATTGGCGCCGTTGCCGGGGAGAGGAGATCGAAGCTCAGCTTCTCTGGGAGACGACATAGATCTAGTTCTTGATGATAGACAAGAAATAGACACTATCAGGTCGTACATTTTCTATCTGGCGACTCCATTGAAACGAAGTGGCTCCTAAAAGAGCTCACACCAGGGCAAACCCAGAAGGCCCATTGACATCAGTTCCTGATCCAGAAAAAATCATCAGCAAGGGCAAAGCTTTGCAAAGACAGGCTTCCGGATCTGCAAGTGCAATTGATTCAGGTATTCCATCTGATACTCATTCTTTCATATCTGAAAAGTCTTTTGTTGAATCCCCTGCTGATACCCAAAATCCTCAAGAAATAAAAATTTCATCTCAAGTGTCTAAAGTAGAAGAACCCTCTTTTTCTTCTAATATTACTGATTCTGTCCTTGAGGTTGACATTTCATCCCATCCAAAGAATTGAATACTGAATCCTCCGAACAGAAAGAAAATTCCTCTTCATCCTCTTTTGATTCATCACCTATCAAACCTTCGAAAGGTGTTTTACACACTTACACTAATCTGCCTGTCCTTGAAGAAATTCTCCATGATTTGTCCTCTAAGGGTGAAGAAAATCTAGCTTTGTTGCTCAGCCAGTTTTATAAAGCCTCTTACTTTCCACCTACTTCCAAAACTTCTGCTCAGGGTGCAGTAAGACAGCCATTCTTTTCTAACTCAGGTAACTCACCTCCTCCGTCCTCTCCTACAAGTTATTCATCTCCTCTATCATCTCCTACAAGTTCCTCGTCTGTATCAACAACCAAGACAGTCATGGCTGCCCCTTTGACCAGAATGGAACAAATTCTGGCAAACAGATATGCCCCACTTGTCTTGCCAAATCCCTTGTCTGCCATGCCAACAGGTGACTACCAAAAATACATGCCAAAGTTTACAGGAGCAGGGGAGTATACTGCTGAAGAACACATTGAAGCATTTTATGCTTATGCAGAAAACATAAATATTTCAGAAGAAGATGTGTGGACAAGAGTTTTCGTTCAGAGTTTGGATGGCCAAGCCCGAAAGTGGTTCAAAGAGCTGCCAGCAAATTCAATCACTGGCATTGAACAATTGGATGCTGCATTCCTGAAGCATTGGGGCGAAAGGAGAGATTTGCTATACTAGATTTCTGAGTTTGGAAATTTGAAGAGAAATGATGGAGAATCGGTCTCAGACTTTATTAAAAGATTCAACAAAATGTTTGGTAAGATCCCTGCAGAGATCAAACCAAGCGATGCATCGGCAAAGATCACATTCTCTGCGGCCTTTGATGCAGAATTTTGTCTTATCCTTAGAGAAAGACGATCAGCCACGCTTGCTTTAATGCAAGATGATGCTCTCGAAGTTGAATCAAACATCACAGCCTCTCAGAAGCTTAAAGGGAGGGCTGAAAAGAAGAAGTCTGCTGCTGACTCCTCTTCTTCTTCCAACAGTCAAATGGAGAAGATGGCTAAAATGTTGGACAGCCTAACATCAGAAATGTCAAAGCTAAAAGTCCAAAACCAGCCACCAGCAAAAGCAAAAGAGTCAAACACTTTTTCCCCCAGAAATCCAAATGCTTTTCCCTATAGAAGAAATAATCCACAAACTCAGATTTTGCAAAGAGATAGGAATTCTAATGAAGATCAGAGGATAAAAGTCCCTCTTCAGAATGTAGTCATGGATGAAGACAATGGTGAAGATCAAGAAGATGGGGAAGGCGACATTCATTGTGTTGGAGAAGAGACAGGGACATCTTATCTAACACAACAAGATTATGAGGAATCATTGATGACTGAATAGAAGACTTTACAGGGAATATCAGTTGGCATATGTAATTAGTGATGAGAAGAATCCATCCAATCATCCTATTTATGCAGTTGAAACAGATATGGGATCTTGTATCTTGCAAATTGATGATTCACTGCCTGACACATTGCTGCTCAGAAAACCCACAGATCAGATCACAGTTCAGCCCACAGAAAYAGCAGAGGATGATCTCTGGACCATGTTCTTTGACGGTGCTTGYACTAAGGAGTCAGCTGGAGCAGGAGTGGTATTCATTTCTCCCTCAAAGAAAACTTCTCATTTGTCCTTTAAACTTGATTTTAAAGTGRCTAATAACATTGYTGAATATGAAGCATTACTTTTGGGGCTGCAAGCGGCAAAGGAGAAAGGCATTAAAAAATTGCAGGTGTTTGGAGATGCAGATTTGATTATTCAGCAGGTGAATAAGTCCTTTCAAGCCAAGCATGTCAGGCTGAAGGCATACAGAGATGAAGTGTTGAAGGCAATTCAAAACTTTGCAGATTTTAAGATTACATTTGTACCTAGAGCAATGAATGAATTGGCTGATTCATTGGCTGTGTCTGCTTGCGCATTCATACATCCTCTGCCTCACAAATTATCTTACGAAATTCAAGTTAAATATAGACCCTCTCTCCTTGATAATGTAAAGTTTTGGAAGGTTTTTGAGGACGATGTTGAACTTACCAAGTTCCTTGCAGTGATAGATGAGTTTGCAGATCTACAGATTGATGAAGAGAACAAACATGACCATGAAGTTGAACAGCCAAAGCTCAAGAGCAAAATTGCAGCGCATGAGATAGTTCAGTTGTCCACCAACAGAATTCCTAAAGGCTTGGTCTCGTTGGAAAGGTTGTTCGATAACAACGATGTGGCTGTCAAATTGCAAAGCGGGAAGAAAGAATCAGATGTTTTCCAGTATAATGTGTCCAGTGAGCAAGATCCCAAACATGTCAACTTGGCCTCACATTTGACTGAAAAACAAAAGGCTGATTATGGAGAGTTGTTGAAGGAATTTGCAGACATCTTTGCCTGGCAGTATGATGATTTGAAGACTTTTGATACAGAGGT